>JAMWET010001653.1:32500-47500 GCA_024036415.1 Prochilodus magdalenae | reverse complement strand
CCAGCTAAGCACCTGCGGGACCACCTCAACCGTTGGGTTCACTCTATGAAACCTCCAGCAACTTTCACGGAAATACAGAAAAAATTTACAGACATTTACTGAAATATGGAACAAATTTACGGTCATTTACGGAAATATGGAACAAATTTACAGACATTTACTGAAATATGTAACAAATTTATGGACATTTACGGAAATACGGAACAAATTTATGGACATTTACGGAAATACGAAACAAATTTATGGACATTTACGGAAATACGGAACAAATTTATGTACATTTACGGAAATACGAAACAAATTTATGGACATTTACGGAAATACAAAACCAATTTATGGACATTTACGGAAATATGGAACAAATTTACAGACATTTACGGAAATACGGAACAAATTTATGTACATTTACGGAAATACGAAACAAATTTATGGACATTTACGGAAATACGAAACAAATTTATGGACATTTACGGAAATATGGAACAAATTTACAGACATTTACGGAAATACAGAACAAATTTATGGACATTTATGGAAATACGAAACAAATTTATGGACATTTACGGAAATACGGAACAAATTTATGGACATTTACGGAAATACGGAACAAATTTATGGACATTTACGGAAATACGGAACAAATTTATGGACATTTACGGAAATACGGAACAAATTTATGGACATTTACGGAAATACGAAACAAATTCACAGACATTTACGGAAATATGGAACAAATTTGCAGACATTTACGGAAATACGGAACAAATTTACTGACATTTACAGAAATATGGAACAAATTTACGGACATTTACGGAAATATGGAACAAATTTTGTCCCGTATTGGTTTAATACAGGATGCAACATTTAATTGCCAAATAAAGGACGATTCCATATTTTACGAGAGGGGTGGCAACCCTAGTCAGCATGGCTCCAGATACCTGTGACAACCTACCAGGACCTTACTAAGTCACTCACTGCTCATCTAGCTGCTGTCCTTCCTGCACACAGCGGTAGCTCTAAGGATGACCAATACAGTAGCCGTACATAAGGGTACAGAGGTCACTTTTGTTTTCAACTGTTGGACAGAGCTTGGTTTTAATGTTATGGCTGATTGGTTTATACTGTGTAGTGTTAGTGTGCCGTACACAACAGAGTTGCAGCCATAGTGTACAGTGCATAGCTCAACTGATGGCCTTGTAAAATAGATGGAGGTCCATTTACATTTACTAAGGGGTAAACACCAGTGTTAGGGAAAGCTAGTATCTAGGGCCAGATACTGATTCTCACGTAGGACCACATGGGGGCGCTAATCACTGGGGGGCTCAGCCGGAAATGGAGGCTGGAGCAACAGCGGAAAACTTTAGGGTGTTGAGGCTTGCGCTTGGGACTCTCTCCCTCCCTCTCTTCTTCGTTAGGTGGACATCCCTCCCATCAACTGATAAAACCCTGAACGCTACCATGAACGAAGCTTGAGCTGGCCGACCACGGGCTCAAGGACTGAGCTGCCCCCCCTGCAAGGACCCGGACAGGTGAGTTGGTCTCTCATTGGGTCCAACCAGTTAGGAACACACCTCCACGTAGGGTTCGTCTACCACGACAAGTGCAACACGTAGGGGCAGTGTGTCTTCGTCACAGTCGTGGCAAGATCCTAATTAAACCCTGGACAGTTTTGTGGGTGTGTCTCAGTGTACCACTGGTCCCTGGGCTTGTGTCGCTAGTCATTCACTTTGTAGAGGTAAATTGCATGTGAACTTATTAATGCCCACCTGCTCATTCACGTACATCTTTAACAAAGTCCAACAGTGGAATCAATAAATACAGCTGGATAAATTGGAATGAACAGATCCGAGCTAACGATGCTTCCACGATTGATTCCCAGCAGAACAACATGAAAAACCATCGTCAGGCCTTCAGCCACTTCAAAAGCCTCGAGAAGAATCAGAGCTCAAACGGACCTGAGCAGGGCTTAAATGCTCCGTCAGAACATGGAACGCGGCTTCAAAGCCTCCGATGGGGCCGTTTTCATTTCCCCCAGCTTTACAAAGTCCTCGCAGCGTTTTGTCTGGCTAGCTGGACAAAATGAGCAAATGGTGTTCCAACGTATTCGCTCTGACAAACTGGAGACGGTGCCAGCGCCACAGAGAGAAACGCCGTCTGAGAAAGGCAACAATGGAGCCCCTCTTCTATCTGTCCTTCCTTCCATCTGAAAACAATTTTTCCCAACAGTGTGGGTTTGTGATTGGTTACTGGAAAATGCTTATGATCCCATTCCTGAAGGATGTGCGTTTTTTATCCTTGGGGTTGGGAGAGAGAGAGAGAGAGAGAGAGAGAGAGAGAGAGAGAGAGAAAGAGAAAGAGAGAGGGAAAGAGAGAGAGAGAGGTGGAGAGGGAGAGGGAGAGAAAGAGAGAGAGAGAGAGAGAGAGAGAAGGAGAAAGAGAGAAAGAAAGAGTGAGAGAAAGAGGTGGAGAGGGAGAGAGAGAGAAAGAGAGAGAGAGACAGAGTGAGAGAGAGAGAGAGAGAGAGAGAGAGAGAGAGAGAGAGAGAGAGAGAGGTGGAGAGGGAGGGAGAGAGAGAAAGAGAGAGAGGGAGAGAGAGAGGGAGAGAGAGAGAGAGAGAGGTGGAGAGAGAGGGAGAGAGAGAGAGAGAGAGAGAGAGGTGGAGAGGGAGGGAGGGAGAGAGAGAGAGAGAGAGAGAGGAAAGGGAGGGAGAGAGAGAGGCCAGAAAGGTCAGGGGGATGTTTTAGAGGATGGTGGAGGACAAATTGGATTTTGGCAAGCCTTCAGACATGCCAGCGCAGATCAATTATGTTTCCACGAACAGGAGACGATGACCCCCGAAAGAACACACATCAGCTTTTCCAAAACACAGCAATCACAGGGGGCTCTGGCTCGTTGGGTAACATCGTGTTACATGTGTTTATTTTTTTTTGCTCTTAGTTTTCATTTGTAGCCACGCCCTAGGAGAAGCCTGTCCTCGGGTGAAGCAGATAGATGGTCTTGTTTGACGGCCCACACGGCACAGGCAATTACACTTCAGCTGTTTAAGGGGAATTCCAGCACCACATAATTAACCAGCTGAGAAGTAAACAGAGTCATTCAGAGGGGTCTGGTGTGAAGCGCTCTGCTCTGGTGAACCTTACCGAGTCAGAGTTGTTCACAGTGGTGGTGATGGTGGTGATCCGGTGATCGTATGATAGCTTTCAGAGGGTTTCGGCCTAACGTATATCTTATCACTACCATCAGCTATATTACATATATAGTACATGGTCCCCTGTGACTGAAACTCACCCAAGAGCATGTGAGACCACCATCAGCACCAATAACAGCTGTTATGGATTTGGCATGGACCGGACAAGATTCTGGATGTAGACCACATCAGTGTTCAGACACTCTTGGATCAAAGAACTGGTCAACTGGGCCAGATTTGGTGGATGCCTTCCCTGTGGGTAGCTCCCACAGATTTCCAAGAGGATTCATATTCGGGGATTTTGCAGGATGGTCCAGATGTGTGAGCGCTCCTGAATGTTCATCATGCCACTTTTGCAGGCCTGTGAGAACTGCCACCTGGGAATACAGGTGTGGGAATATTATGAGCAAAAGGTCAAATCTGGGTGTTCCAGCGGTTCCACTGTGGTTCAAACTTACTGTCACCCCAACCAAAGAACCCACTTCCACCAAATGAAAACCCCCAGAACGTCACAGTGTGAACATTCAGGAGCGTTCACACATCTGGACTGGACCTGCGACATCATAGATTGGAATCCACTTCTGTGGGACCACCTGGAACAACCAGCGAAAGAAAAGCAAGGTAAGGCATCCACCAAAGCGAAACAAGACATGTCAGATCAGGTTTATTGTCACGTCACATTAACACAAGTGTGAAGCTGAGTGAAGATCTGAGGTGTGTAGTTCTTTGAACAGAACAGAATAGAACCCTGTTGTTGTCATTGTACTTGCATACAACGATATATAGTGCAACCCCCTCCAAGCAGAAACAATAAATGAGCAGTAACATACAGAGAGATATGGATATAGATACAGATTATAGATAGACAGTGCACTCGATGAGAGAATACTCAGCAACAGTTACAGTACATAAGTATAAATAAGTTAATACATATAATACATTATGAATGTGTAAAGTGGCCGTGCATGGATGTACAGGGGTTGGACAATGAAACTGAAACACCTGGTTTTAGACCACAGTCATTTATTAGTATGGTGTAGGGCCTCCTTTTGCGGCCAATACAGCGTCAGTTGGTCTTGGGAATGACATATACTGCGTCCTGCACAGTGGTCAGAGGGAGTTTAAGCCATTCTTCTTGCAGGATAGTGGCCAGGTCACTACGTGATGCTGGTGGAGGTTCGTCCTTCTTGGTGGTACGCTGACATTACCCTGGATACCGTGGCTCTTGATACATCACAAAGACTTGCTGTCTTGGTCACAGATGCGCCAGCAAGACGTGCACCAACAGTCTGTCCTCTTTTGAACTCTGGTATGTCCCATAATGCTGTGTGCATTGCAGTATTTTGAGCAGAACTGTGCTCTTACCTGCTAACTGAACCTTCACACTCTGCTCTTACTGGTGCAATGTGCAGTTAATGAAGATTGGCCACCAGGCTGGTCCAATTTAGCCATGAGACCTCCCACACTAAAATGGCAGGTGTTTCAGTTTCATTGTCCAACCCCTGTACAAACTATGCAGAAGTTGACAGTATATGGAGGAAAAATGACAATATGGATAATAATGTATAGCATAACTGTACTGTACATAACTGTAGTGTGAACATGATTACAGTCCCTCAATACAAAATTATAATTATATATATTATTTATATTATTATACAATTAATTATACAATACAATTAATACAATCAATATACACAGAACTAAACACCAGAAAAGCTCAGTTTACCCAGGTACACCGTTTTATAGCACAAATAGAAGTTATGATATATACTGACGCACATTCCCACGTATCGTTGCTCTCCAAATAAAACCAGGCATCTCCAAAACAGCAACTTTACAGGAGAGGCCAAAACCTCTTTTAATTTGAATGGGAGTCAATGGAACCAGACGTCTTTCCCAGCAGTTTTGGGCCATTTCTGTTGGTTCATTCTGTGTGGACATTTCCCCACAGTGTAAACAGCAGCTCATGTGATCAAATGAGGCATAAAAGTAAAAATCAAGAAAAATGGAGATACATGCTTTTCTTTGGACAGTGATGATGCGCAGTTTGGAGAGTTTGAAGAAGAGAAGATTGGTTGATGGTTGGTGTAGCTTAGCGGATAACACCACTACCTGCCAAGTAGCCACCACCACACGTGGGAGACTGGGGTTCGAATCCCGGTCTGGGTGACTATGCTGTGCTGCACCAATAAGAGTCCTTGGGCAAGACTCCTAACACTACATTGGCCCACCTGTAATGTGATTAACCTTGTAAGTCGCTCTGGATAAGAGCGTCAGCTAAATGCCTGTAATGTAATGTAGAAGAGGTGCAGGGTATACACAGGGGTGGTGCTGGTGGAGGTATATACACTAGGTATGTTTTGGTCACAGATGACTTATGAGCTGGTATTAGCATTGCATTGAATGCTATGGCTATTAAAGCCTGTGTTGAACAGCTCGTCCTGCATTGTCCTGTGAGAGCTGATCTTTGCTGGCTATTTTGTAGTATCGGTTTTATAAGCTCATGGATCTTTCCCATATTTCCGTTTCATTCTTGACTTTAGGTGCATTATAAAAAGCCAGACCTTCAGCTCACATTTTGCAGGAGGAAATTTGAGCTACAACTCTGCTTTCATTCTGAACACAAGCTTGCATCTGACTGGACACGAATGCCTGGAGCGCTTCCATCGAGCCCGACCTTCCCCTTCCCTTCCCTGCACTTTCACACTCACTGACTTCTCAGGGAAATTTTACGCGGTGCTCCTGCGTTCAGGGCTAAATTACAACCTGATGATTCACATGTTTTTAATAGACACAGAGGCTAACATACAGTCTGAGGCCTAAAGTAGAAGATGATATAATCTTGAGGGGGAGGCGATGGGAGAACTGAATCCCAGTTTCCCCTCTCCTTTAAAGCGGAATTCATTCCACAGATTTTTCAGAATCCTGCCATAATTAAAAGTTTGGGTTGTAAATAGAGTCACTCGGAGGGATTGGATGTGAAATGGTTAACTGTAGTAAACTTAACTGTAAACTTACAGACAGGCTTGCTTTACAGTGGTGGGAGCGCTGGTCATATCCTACACATAAATAGACAATTCGTTAAATATCCCAAAACCACCTGTGAACTTACATACCTGTCTTCGGAATTGTTTGTATGGAGTGTTAAAGATAGGAAAATAGTGTTGGGCCTGAAAGAAGGTTTGCTTTGAGGGCTATGGACAACGCATTCCTGACCATTTCATGTATTAAAGGTGCAGTATGCGATTCTGGAGGACAATTTTTGACATTCAAACTGGTGTGTGCAAACACACAACATTGTCACAATGTTATATACTCTATTACAGTGTTGCTAGTTGTCAACGATGGTGCTTTTTACGTTGTCTGAACAAGGGTGTCATAAGAGTGTAACAAAGCCACTGTTAAATGATGTTGTTATATGGCATTTTGACTAACTGTTGGTCCATGCAGATATAGAGGAACTTGTGAAGGACTCTGGGAAGTTGTGACATAATAGTGCAGCAGTTAAGTTCAGGCATCCCAGCTTCTTGTTTGGGTCTTGCATTACATTTCCTTAAATGTAGTTCAATGTAGATGCCTCAGTCTACCTGTCCACCTTCTAGCAGCAGCTACACAGAACATGGAATACCATTTAACGTGGAACAGGAAACTGGACATATAAAACCAACCACAGCCTCGTCTACATTGAAAAGAGGAGCAAGAAAAATGTTGCTATGTTGTTTATTTATTTGATATTTACAAATCCAGGCCTGTGTACAAACACATTTTCCGAGCACACACACAACATGGACAGCTAGCAGACCTAGTGAAGAGACATTCTTTGAATTTTCACAAAAAGTGTATTGGATTAAAATTGCTTACTGCACCTTTAACATTGTGTGAGGGAAGCTTTTTAGAGGACCAGATATAGGTGCTTTAGTCTACCTGTCCAGCTTTTAGTTCAGACGTTCCAGTTCCACCTTAAATTAAAGATGAGACAGGAAAATGGACAGCTAGCGGACCTAGTGAGGAGATATTCTTTTAATTTTGACAAAAAGTGTATTGGATTAAAATCGCTTACTGCACTTTTAACATTGTGTGAGGGGAGCTTTTTAAGAGGCCCAGATATAGTTGATTCAGTCTACCTCTCCAGCTTCTAGTTCAAACGTTCCAGTTCCACCTTAAATTAAAGGTGGAATGGTAAAAAGCACACAGGAAGCCAAAAGTGTACAAAACAGAATTAGATTTAAATCGCATACTGAACCTTTAACTATGTGTGAGGGGAGCTTTGTTTAGAGGGTCAGGTGCAGGTTCCTCAGGTGCCTGTCCAGGTCCAAATTCAAATGTTCCAGTTTCACGTTAAATTAAACAGGAAAATGCACATAGGGAGCCAGAAGTGTACAAAAAGTGCATTGGATTCAAATCGCATACTGCACCTTTAACTATGTGTGAGGGGAGCTTTTTTAGAGGCCCAGATGCAGGTGCCTCAAAGTATCTGTCCAGGTCCAAATTCAAACTTTCCAGTTTCATGTTAAATTAAACAGGAAAATGCACATAGGGAGCCAGAAGTGTACAAAAAGTGCATTGGATTCAAATCGCATACTGCACCTTTAACTATGTGTGAGGGGAGTTTTTTTTTAGAGGCCCAGATGCAGGTGCCTCAAAGTATCTGTCCAGGCCCAACTTCAAACGTTCCAGTTTCACGTTAAATTAAACAGGAAAATGCACACAGGAAGCCAAAAGTGCGCAAAACATGTATCTGATTCAAATCGCATACTGCACCTTTAACTATGTGTGAGGGGAGCTTTTTTTTAGATGCAGGTGTCTCGGGGTACCTGTACAGGTCCGAATTCAAATGTTCCAGTTCTACCTTAAATTAAACTGCACATAGGGAACCAAAAGTGTACAAAAAGTGTATTGGATTTTTATTTAGCTTTCACCTCAAAGCAGAAATGTCGAATATTCAACATTTCCACTATTATCCTGCTATAAATGTAGCACTGTTTGGATGTTTTAATGAAAGAACAACATTAAATGATGCAGTAAATGGTGACCGCAGGACTGTAGGTCGTAATAACTCCACTAAAACCAATGCTAATCTAGTTTATGGTTTGGCTAATGCTAGGCTAACGCTAAGGCTTCCTTTCCTCCTGACCGATAGATGGCGCCCGCACGCAGCGGCGCTATGTAGAGCAGCTCGGTGAAGCAGAGTGGATTTGGGGAGCGGTGCACTGTGATTGACCGGGACAAAATCATCCGCTATCTATCAACAAATTTAAAAACCGGGTGTCATATGAACGGAATAAAAACATGCAGCCGGACGACGCACAATATTTGAAACGGTAACCTTATTATTATTATGGCCATCATTAACTATCTATTTTCGCCAGCTTCTTGTTGGAATTTGTCCGTTCCACCTTAAATGGCGCAGCAGTTACATTAGAGCGCCTCGGGCGCTCTAATGTAACTGCTGCGCCATTTAAAGGTGGAACGGACAAATTCCAACAAGAGGCTAACGAATGTCTTAAAATGAATGTACAGCTATAATATTGCATTTATTACATATGAAATTAATTAAGTTTGTATTCTATGTGCCTGTTTGACATCCTCCCATCCTCTTCCTCCTCCTCCTCCTCCACCTCCTCCTCTCGTCTCATTCTGGCTGGTGTCCCAGTGCCCCAGACCCAGATTACACCTAAATATGGAGGCGTTTTAATGGTCCCATTACCATCAGTACAGCAATTTAGTCCCAAACTGTGCTTAATCCGTGTCCAGGACCCCAGCTGTCTTAGTTTAGCTGGGATCAGAACCAAAGCTGGACCACTCTGATGGGCGTGGGCTCTTGCAGCCTGTTTAGCATGCATAGCAATTCACTGCTGTAAGAGGTCGCTGGAACTGTCATGATTAAAGGGGAATTCCACCGAATTCCCAAATATTCCTTATAATTAAGTCTTTCAGATGTGGAACATCTCATTAAGTGAGGTTTCATGTGAAATGCGCTATTCCCGAGAAGCCAGGCAGTTTCGGTTAGCTTTAGAGTGGTGGTGATGGGAACCAGACGGACCACTGATATGGGAATTTGGGTTCCGTATTTCAGTAAAGTAGGGATATGGACCAGGTCTGCCTGGAATTGGATGGTGTATGGATGCTTATGAAGCATCACCATATTTATTTCCATCCAGAGTTGCGTTAATGTTTGGCTCTTGTAATGACGACAGGAGATTAACTCCTCCAGGACTTCCCAGAGACTTTCAATGGGGTTAAAAAAATGCTCCCTGAACTACCTAGTCTTGGCATTGTCCTCCTGGAATATGGCTGTGTCATCAGGGAAGGAAATATATCCATGACCTGTTCATTCAGGACATTCAGGTGGTGCTGAGCCTCAACCTGACCAACCTCAGATCAATTCTGCCTCATCCTGGGTGCATTGCTTCATGCACTGCCCTTCCTATCCTGATGCTCCCATCCCTCTGGTATATGTGTACGTCTGTATTTGTGTATGTGTGTATATATGTGTGTAAGTGTATATGTGTGTGTGTGTGTGTACATGTGTGTGTGTGTGTGTATGTCTGTGTATGTGTGTTTATGTATGTGTGTCTGTGTATGTGTGTGTATGTACATGTGTGTGTGTATGTACATGTGTGTGTGTGTGTACGTGTGTGTGTGTGTGGATGTGTGTGTGTGTATATGTATGTCTGTGTATGTATACGTGTGTGTGTGTGTGTGTACGTGTCTGTGTGTGTGTCAGTGTTTGTGTGTGTACGTGTGTGTATGTGTATGTATGTGTGTGTGTGTGTGTCTGCGTGTGTGTTTGTCTTTGTGTGTGTGTGTACGTGTGTGTGTCTGTGTGTGTACGTGTGTGTGTGTGTGTATACGTGTGTGTCTGCGCGTGTGTGTGCGTCTGTGTGTGTGTGTGTGTGTGTACATGCGTGTGTGTGTACATGCGTGTGTGTCTGTGTGTGTGTGTGTGTGTGTGTGTCTGTGTCTGTGTATGTGTCTGTATGTGTGTGTGTGTGTTTGTATGTGTAGTAGTAGTATTCCTCCTCATTACTGACGTCAACTGTCTGTAAAGCACTTGTGTACAATTTAATTGTTTTTGTGTTCAGCTCTGTTTAAAATCTCTGATGACTCAGTCTTAAAAATAATCTCTAGATCATATAACATAATCGACAGCCACAGCTCTTATTCTGTTCCTCGTTTTGTCTTTCGCAGGAAGGTTAAACCTGGGAATATCGACGTGCATCCCACTGAGAAAGCCTTGGTGGTTCACTACGAGGTGGAGGCTTCCATCCTGGGCGAGAGAGGAGGCGCCATGCATGAGGAGAGGAAGGAGTGTCAGAAGATGTGAGTGTTGGTCTCTGAATGATTGTGTTAAGTGTGGAGTCGGGGACATTGCAGGTTCGAGGAGAGCTTTGTGCTGTCTTGCTTGCTGATATTGACACCTGACTGGAAGCTGGCCCTTTAGCTCACTTGTCTGTGTTCTCTGTTCTGCTGCAGTATTCGACTGAAGAATCTTAATGCCAGCACTGATGTAGCCTCGCTGGCCAGGAAGGTGGTGGAGGAGTGCAAGCTCATCCACCCCTCCAAACTGGCTGAAGTGGAGCATCTGCTTTTCTACCTGCAGAACCGAAAGAAACCCGGCAGTAGAGGTACTAGAACTTGGCTTAAACATTTCCATTCCATTCCATTTAGCAGATGGTTATATCCGGAGCAACTTACAAACACACTTAGGGTTCCGTCAGAGAACGTTTCCTAGCTAAACGTTAGTAGCAGTATAATAAAGAGGGTAAGCTGTTGCTGCACCACTGTAGAGATGATTGCATCTCCATACTGTTCCACTTGTCATTTCATTTCAGGAGTATGATGGTGATGGTGATGATGGTGATAATGGTAATGATGGTGGTGATGGTGATGGTGATGATGGTGATAATGGTAATGATGATGATGATGATGGTGGTGATGATGGTGATAATGATATTGATGATGCTGATTGTAATGATTGTGATGATGACGATGATGGTGATGATGATAATGATGGTGATGGAGGTGATGATGATGGTGGTGATGATGATGATGGTGGTGATGATGGTGATGATGCTGATTGTAATGATTGTGATGGTGGTGGTTATTGTGATGATAACAATGATGGTGATGGTGGTGGTGATGATAACGATGATGATGGTGGTGGTGGTGCTGATAATGATGATGATGGTGATGATGATGATGATGGTAACGATAATAATGGTGGTGGTGGTGATGCTGTTAATGATGATGATGATGGTGATGGTGATGGTAACGATGATGATGATGATGGTGGTGGTGGTGATGATAATGATGGTGGTGGTGATGATGGTAGTGATGATTGAGATGGTGATAGTGATATGATGATGATGATGAGGGTGATGACAGTGATAGTGGTGGTAATGGTGGTGATGATGATGGTGGTGGTGGTGATAGTGATGATGATGATGGTGGTGGTGGTGGTAATGATGATGATGGTGGCAATGATGATGGTGATGATAGTGATGATGGTGATGGTAGTGATGATGAGGGTGATGACAGTGATAGTGGTGGTGATGATGATGATGGTATTGATGATTGTGATGATGATGATGGTGGTGATGATGATGATGGTGATAGTGATGGTGGTGGTGGTGATGATAGTGATGATGATGGTGATGATGGTGGTGGTAATGATGATGGTGGTGATGGTGGTGGTGGTGATGATAGTGATGATGATGGTGATGGTGATGATGGTGGTGGTAATGATGATGATGGTGATGGTGGTGGTGGTGATGATAGTGATGATGATGATGATGATGATGGTGATAGTGATGATGGCGATGATGTTGGTGATGATGGTGATGATGATGATGATGGTGGTGGTGATGATGATGATGATGATGATGATGGTGATGATAGTGATGATGGCGATGATGTTGGTGATGGTGGTGGTGATGATGATGATGATGATCTTTTTGTTGTCTCTCTAATTAGCTGATAAGGAAGAGAAGAAGCTGATGAAGCCTCGAGAGCTCACCCCGTTTGAGGGAATGGAGGTATGGAACCATAAAGCCTCCTCAGTGCTGTTATAAAATGCTTCTGGGTTTTTTATATCTTGGCTTTAACGAGCACGGAGACGTTTCCCGCGCTGAATGCCTGCATGCTCTCTCCCGCTTCAGATTGATGAGGAAGCCAACATTAATAAGATCGATGAGTATGTGGAGCTGCTGTATGAGAACATCCCCGAAAAGATAAGAGGCTCCACCCTCATCCTGCACCTGGCCCGCAACCCGGACAACCTGGAGGAGCTGCTTCATAATGGTAGATAAGGAGCGATGATGGAGTATTAAAGTCCATTTATTTTGACAAACATTTAAAAAATGAAGTGCATTAAAAGTGAAACTCCACCGGCTTTCCAGAATCTGACATCAGCGTGTGAAGAAAGACGGAGTGGTTTGATTTGAACTGGTTTGTTGTAGGGTTAGGGTTAGGGTTAGGGTTAGGATTTCTCTGCAGTGGTAGTGATAGGAACCAGGACCAGTTGGATCATGAGGACGTTTGATTTCGTCCACCAGAACCCATGCCTGTAAAACCCAGCCCACTCACACACACGTTTTTCTTCTATATTTAATTTTACATATATATTATTTATACAATATTTAATTTTAATATTTTCATTTCATTTAATTAATAAAAAGCTCAACCTGCCAACCTGCATGTTTAAGGTGGTAGTAATTTCAGGCTCCTGCAGATGGCGCTTCTCACGGATGATGGGGCTATAAATCCCTGTGGGGTGTGAGTGACAGGATCCATAGATTGGGAAGAGGTGCTACAGTGCAGGGAATGTCTCGTTCCATGTGTGGTAAATGGCTCCAGAGCAGATGTTAATGATTGGCTAAAAGGAGGGACTGAGCATGTGGGCGTGGCCAAAGACCATAGTGTGAAGGAAGTAGCTGAATCTGCAGGTGTGTGGAAGCGTACGGTCATACGGGTCTACCAGCAGTGGATAAAATCCCAGTCTACAGAGAATTCTCCTCGGAATTGGGCCAGAGAAGGCCTCCACCAAATCTGGATCGTCAGCGCAGCCCTTTGATTTAATAGTGTATGAACATTGATGTGGCTACATCCTAAATTGGCCCACCTAAATGCTCAGTCACTCCTTTTAGCCAACCAGTAACATCTGCTCTGGAGCCATTTCCCACACATGGAACGAGACATTCCCTGCACTGTAGCACCTCTTCACAACCTATGGATCCCATCACTCACACCCTGCAGAGATTTATAGCCATATCTTCCTCGTGCAGCGCCATCTGCAGGATTCTGAAGGTACTACCACCTTAAACATGCAGATTGGCAATTATTTTATCCGGTGAGCTTTTTATTAATTAAATGAAATGGAAATATTAAAATTACATATTGTATAAATAATATATATGTTAAATTACATACTTGTCCATTACACACAAAATCCAGTCACATCTGCTACTGGTGCTGGTGGAGGTGTTACAAGCTACAGGGGACTCATTTTTGGTTTAGTGAGTGATTATGTAATATGCCATGTAAAATTAGTTTTGTCAAAAATATTTTTCCCTCAGTAACAAAAAGTTTGTGCACCCCTGTTTTAGGCTTTCAGCTCCTCAGACACCTGGTTCCTATCACCACCACTGTGACTCTAGAATGGCTCGAACCCGTTTCAATATGTTAAAGATGAATTGGTGCAGAATTATGGGAATAATCCCCTTTAAGAATCTAAAGGCAGTATGGATGCACCTGTCTCTTAATTTTCCCTGTCTTATTATAATTGATAAGGTGATACAGAGTGTGGCACTGGCATTGTCTTCTGTGTCTGTGTATGTTCAGAAACTGCGTTAGGAGCTCTGGCTCGAGTGTTGAGAGAAGACTGGAAGCAGAGCGTGGAGCTGGCCACCACTATCGTCTACGTCTTCTTCTGCTTCTCCAGGTATCTGTCCTCTGCCGGATCCACAGTTCAAATACAGCATCAACCTTTATTAAAAGTGCAGTATGTTAGCGTTTGTGCTACATTAGCGAGAGCAGACGTGATTGACAGGTTAAAGGTATCACAGTGTGGTTGGTGTAGCTCAGGAGATAACACCACATCCCGCCAGGGAGCTACCACTACATGTGGGAGACTGGGGTTGGAATCCCGGTGTGGGTGACTATGCTGGGCTACACCATTAAGAGTCCTTGGGCAAGACTCCTAACACTACACTGGCCCACCTGTAATATGATTAGCCTTGTAAGCCGCTCTGGATAAGAGCCTCAGCTAAATGTCTTAAATAAATGTTAGGTGCCTTGCTCAAGGGCACCTCAGACGTTACTGAGACGTAACCCTGTACAGGCTGCTGCTCCATCACAGGGCCGACACACTCTCACACCTGGGGGTGCAATTTAGCATCTCCAGCTCCAGTTCGCTTTGGAGCGTGTTGGGAGTCTGGAGAAGCCCTGCCATTCATTTCAGGGAGTTAAAGTAGATTTCTTTGGCAGAACCGTCACTTAAACTAACGCTGTTGTCTAGAACATCTAGAGGAGGGTCAGCCCTCTCTGAGAAGGGTGGGAATAAGCACCTAGCTCAAGGCCATGGGGGAGTTACACTCATGAGCTGGTGACCTCTGTGGTCACCTACATCAAATTCTCTCTCTGCACTGCCTCCATTGGTAAAGTGGTAAAGGCCTAGCTTCCTGCTCTGGCCCTCTGCAGACCCTTCTGTTCTAACACACATCAACACACCAGCCGAGTAGGAGACATGTTAAAGCAGGGACGTCATGTAACCGTGCAGCACTCCAGGGTTTCAGATTGAAATGGCTGAT
>JAMWET010001653.1:0-30000 GCA_024036415.1 Prochilodus magdalenae | reverse complement strand
ACACATACAGAAGTCTGTCTCTCAGTATGGCGTCGGGCCGCCATGTTTGCTTACCCAACATCCCAGACGTCTCGGTATGGAGCTGTAGAGGTTCCTAATGGAGTCTGGTGATAATCCATCCCATGCAGCTTGAACATCCTCACACAGTTCCTGCAGATGGTGCGGTAGGGGTGGAGGTGGAGTGACACCAGGCCCTCTGGACGTGTGACAGCAAACCGTTCATCTTGGTGCTGACCACGGTGCCTCCACACATGGGTTCGTAGGTCGTCTCCACCGAGACTAAAGCGGGACTCGTCACTGAAGATGACCCGCTGCCATTCTGAGTCACTCCATGACAATCTGGTACGACACCACTGCAGTGTTTGGTGACGGTGACGTGGTGTTGAGGACAGTCGTGGTAACGGTTACCTCTTGCTTAATGTCCGTAGTCGTGGCTGTTGAGTCAGGTACAGAGATAAGGAGAGCGATAGCCTTGCTTACGCCACAAGTGCCAAACCTGGATCAGTCGCATGTCTCACCATGTCAGACCTACCCACCAAGTTTCATTCCTGTTGGTTGATTATATCTGGCTGCAGCTATTTGTTTTTTTCACCATCTGTATATAAGAATGTGACTTGTTTAAGGATGGGGTGTTGCCATTGAGTAGGCCATCCTAGTCAACGCAGAGCCTGCCTCTAGCCTGTCTGTGCCAGATTGCGCAGAACAAGCCGCTCTGAATGACTCGGTTTACCCCAAAAATGAAGGAACAAACCCCGTCACCTTCTTGTGGCAACTTCACATTGGTTAAGCTTTGTAACACAGGTAGCCCTTTTCAGCCAAAAGCACCCTGGTTCCTGATCTGGTTTTGTTCAGGCTTCTCAGAACCTTGGTGGAATTCAAGGAACCAGTCTGCGTTTGCATCGGTTTTAATCGGAACCCAGAAACACCAAAGGATACATCATCAACGTCAACAGAGGGCGCTTCAGGGGTGCGTTTCCCAAAACCATCGTTGCTAACTACGTTAGCAACTTACATAGTTGGAACGACACAGCTGCGACGCAAGTGTTTCCCAAAACCATGGTTCAAACTATGGAGGTAACCACGTTGGTAACTTACATAGTCCGAACCATCGTTAAGCGACACAGGTGTTTCCCAAAACCGTAGTTCCACCGAACGTTCGCAAACACTGTCGTTAAGTTGAGTAGTTGGAACTACAGCTGTAGACCTGTGGTTAGAAGCTTAGTTCCTGGTGACCGCGTCATCGATGACGCAGGACGCCAGGTAACGTGTCAGTATGCTGAAAATTTACATGAAACTCCGGGTACGAACATTTATACTGTCAAAGGCTTTGAACGTGTAGTTCCCAACACACATCTCAGTGTAATTCTCTGTTTATACTTACAGCTGCATTCTTTAAATAATGTCGCTATAATCCATGCGCGTGTGTTAGCTGTGTAACGTTAGACAGGCTCTGTTTTTTCAGCATTATTTCATTCCGAGGTGTTTCTGTGGTATCACTGGTAGAGCAGGAGGTGGGTAAATAGGCTACATGTTGCTGGTTCCAGTTCAAGACATGTTAGGTTGTAGGGTAAATCGTTCAAGCAGGCAACTTCTTTTAGTTCTGAATAAGGAGAACATGGGTCCTTGCTGTGAACCTTTTTGTATTCATCCATGTATTTTTATTTTGGGAAAGGATGTTGTTTACTGTGACATTGCTATACATGAACATTATCTTAACATAATCATAATAAGACAAGTAAATTTATAAAGGGTTTAAATTCATAAGTAATATATAATGATTGTAACTGAATATAGGCCTAGAACAGAAACAGGGTGAGTCGGGGGTGGGGTGAGCTTATGGGCCAAACATATTTTGTATTAATTGCTGCCGTACTTCTAGGCCTGCAGGATGCATTCCATCATGTTGTAGAAGGTAATCATCTTCAGTGTCCTCTACAGAGTTCTCCTCATCATCTGGTAACTGCACATTTGCTCTCAGGGCAGTGTTGTGCAGTAGTGCTGTAACCACCACCACAGCACAGGATTTTGTGGGGTTAAGTTGCAGGCCACCAGCAGACTTGCTCAAACACCGGAAACGTTGCTTCCACAACCCTATGGCCCTCTCCACGACAGCTCGAGTTCTGGTGTGAGCGCTGTTGTATCTCTCCTCTGCCTCAGTGTTGGGCTGCTGGATGGGTGTAAGCAGGCAGGGACGCAAAGGGTAGCCACTGTCTCCTAAGAGCCAGCAGCCCTCAAAGCCACCACCTTCTGCCACCCGGCAGAGAGCAGAGTTGGCCCACATGAAGGCATCGTGGGTGCTCCCTGGCCACTTGGCCACAATGTCTGTGAAAAGACCCTGGTAGTCACAGACTACCTGGATGTTCAGGGCTTGGTATCCCTTGCGGCAGAGGTATACAGCTTCATTGTTAGATGGCCTTGCAATTGGGACCAGCGTGCCATCGATCACGCCAATGACCTGGGGAATATCAGCAATGGCATGGAAGCCTTGGTTGACTCTTGCAATGTCCTCTGGTGTTTTTGGAAAGGTTATCCTTTTATCAAGCTGTAACAGCACCTGAGTCACAGCGGTTACAGCTCTGCTGATGGATGCCTTACTGAGACCAAGGCCATCTCCCAACACCTCGTAGAAACTACCTGAGGCGTAAAACCTCAGTGCAGCCAAAAGCTGCACAGCTGGACTTAAGGCATAATTACGCCGAGTGGCCCTCACCAGATGGGGGTGAACAAAATGAATTAAGTCCTGAATGGTTGCCCGAGAGAGACGATATTTCCGAATGATGGCCTCATCTGACAGGACTTCAAGGGGGTTAAAGGTGGTGCGAATGAACTCATTCATATACACCACCTCACTACGACGCCTGCGCCGACGATTCAGTGCAATAATGCGCTGTAATGCTGCCATTGTGCTAAGGACCTCCATGTTGCCACATCATTTATAAGAAACAGGAGACACTTGGAGTTAATTGATGGGCTGTTTTTATTGGTGGACATATGTATCCAGATACAATTGTTATTGCCAGCAGGTGTGGTACATGCATGAAATGTTTAGGCTATTTAAATAGCTATTATTCCGGATATGTAAATACCTTTTTTTAAATATAGACCTAGCATTAATACCCAGTCATCACTTAACACCTTTCAATAACTCATCATGTGTTTTGTTTTTCAGACCTGATGTTTTAGAACTAGGAGTGACCTTTATGAAATAAACTAAATAAAAGTGTTTTTTATAGAGGAAACAGGAGAGACTAATTCTGATTAAAGGATCAACAGCTGTTGTTTCCTGATCACTGTGTTGTGGTTCTGTGTATTTCTCAGCTTGTCTTAAAATAGCTTATTGAAACAACATGACATTATAGCTACATGTTGGGGTATAGTAATCAAAATCTAGTAGTCCAAGATTAATTTATATATTTTATTTCCAATTTACTGAAGGAGTGCCAACGACAGATACATTATACACCTCCCACGACTAGAACAAGGAAAAAAAAAAAAAAAAAACAACCAAAGAATGGGTAGAAGGGATGGGGATGCAGGAAGGATCACTCAGGGTCTGTTGAAGAAAAGAATGGCTGTTTATGCCACCAGTATATAATGCAATGCAAATAAATAGCAATAGTATCTTACTTTCAGAGGGGGGGAGGGACACTGGGCCTACTGGCCTGTTGGGCCAGTAAGGCCAATTTCTCCCTCCGGTAGGCCATAGTCTCCTCATGGTGCCGCTCATTCTGTTCCCTCAGGGCTGCCAGTTCCTCCCTGATGCCCCTCAGAATTGATATTTTTTCTCCCTCAGACTTGAGGAGCTCTTCACTGCATTGGCAGTGGATCTTTCTGCGCCGACGGGCCTGGGTATGTAAGTGCCGCTGTGGAGAGGCAGCAGAATGGGTAGCAGAGCTCCCAGACTGAGGGGATTCTGGGGGGGCAGGGGACAGTGCAGCCCTGAGGGCCTGATGGCCATGCCGTGCAGTGCCCAGTGTTGAGGGGCCCTGTGAGGGGGTGAGAGATCCTACAGTGCTCGTTGTGGCAGTGCCTGATGTTGAAGGGCCCTGGGGATCAGACTGCAGGGGCCCAGATGGTGATGGTTCAAGAGGAGACGGGTGGGGTGTTGATGTCTGGGAGGTGTGCATGCCACAGACATCTATGCCACCTGGGACTCCATCCAGCACTTCTGGGCCTAGGATGGCCAAAACCCTCTCCTCATCAGGAGTAAGAGGTGGCAGAGTGCTCCTTCCACCACCAGTTCTTTGTTGCTCCCTCCTTAGAGCTGCAGCCTTCCTCTTTGTCACACTGGCATAGTCTCTCCATTTTGCCCTCACATCCTCTGCAGTGCGACTCCATCCGTGTCCCACTGAATTGATCTTCATAGTAATCTCTTGCCATGTTTTTTTTTTTGGCAGTATTTGTAATAGAATTCTTTAGTTTTGAAAAAATGATGTGCTGATTTACATATACCTCATCAACCAGAACACTGATTTCTTTACCAGTAAACTGAGGCTTTCGTGCCATTTTCGTTATTTCACAAGCCTATGGGACTTGTCTGATAACTAGCGCAGAGTTTATATAGTGTAGAGCATGAACAAGTAGCAGGTGGTGTCTCCCTGATTTTACACCTGCTCTAAATTGGTTAATTATTGTATGACCACCCCTGAAGTAAAAAGGCCAGAGCATAACTGACAATTTGCCTTTCTTGTGCATGTGTGAGTATTTCGCAGCTTATGAAAAAGATAGAAAGTTAATCTTTAGAAGTTAGAAAGTTAATCTTTATAAGAAACATTTATCAAGGGGACA
Source organism: Prochilodus magdalenae (assembly GCA_024036415.1). NCBI lineage: Eukaryota > Metazoa > Chordata > Actinopteri > Characiformes > Prochilodontidae > Prochilodus > Prochilodus magdalenae. Next base: position 25,212 of record JAMWET010001653.1, on the reverse strand, counting down.
CCACTGACATCTTTACAATACCTTAGTGTGTAAATTAATAATCACTAAGAGCTTTCGTTGTCCTTATGAAAAGGTGGGAAGAACACTTCAACTTCGAACCCGCATCTGCATGCATGAGAAACTGATCACATCGCTATCGCACAGCGTTTTCATCAGATTAGCCCACTGCGCCAGAGACTAGGCGACAATCATTAATTATCGCAGTATCAGAGCCTACAAATGCATTGGTGTGGCTAAGTTCTTCCATTTGTTTCTTTTAAAAGAAGCTTTACATATTATTATCATGTTCATAATGATACTGATAATATGATAATATTTATTATTATTATTATCTTTTTTTATTAGCATTTAATTGTTGATTCTATTAATTTTATATTTGGATTTTTACAACATGAATAAACATGGGTTGCCAAAATAATGTGTTCATTACGTGATTTCGGTCACAACTATCATTCTCTGGTTTAATCTCGCCGGTTCGTGAGCTTTCCCGCAGTTTCCCGCTGTGAAAGTCCGACCGGACACATCTGGAAACATGGTGGTTCGAGCTATGGTGGTTCAAACCAACATGGTTCAAACTACTGTGGTACTAACAAAGTACGACGCTTTCGGGAAACGGTCGTACTTCAGATGTTTGTTAGTTTAACGATGCATCGGACCATGTTAGTTCAGTGCTAACCTCCGTCGTTGTACGGGAAACGCACCCCAGAGCGGTAGTAAACAGTAGTAGCAAGATGGCAGAACGTGTAGACTACCTGCGAGTATCTAGAACGCAAGCACGTATCAACTACTGGAGATAAGAAGACATGGGGTTCTTCAGCGAAAGGTTCTTGCGAACACCACAGACCACTTGGTGGCGCCATTGTTGCCTTCTCTTTACCCAACAACTGAGATTCTCATGGATGTCGTACGAACAGTTCGTGCTGAAGAACCTATAGTCTCTGGGTTCACCTATACACAGGACGGAACCTGTTCCACGTTGGTGGAAAGGGCTACCTGTGTCATGTAGTATCAGAGACCTTAGCTTAGCCACTGAGCTGCTCACAGGCGAGTGTGTGAAGTAGCCCTGTGGTCACTGGTTCAGGTCAGTGGGGCGAGGCTCCGCGTCTTTAATGACTGATTTGATGGTTTTGTGTTGCAGCTTCTCTCAGTTCCACGGTCTGATCACGCACTACAAGATCGGAGCCCTGTGCATGAACATCATCGAACATGAGCTGAAGAGATACGACCTGTGGCAGGATGAGCTGGAGAAGAAGAGCAAGGCTTATATCCTGTATGCTGTCTCTCTGTCTGTCTCAGCACAGCCAGGTTTACATTAGAGCAGGGCGATATCAGAATTCTGTGGCCAGCATTCATTTTAAAAGGCTAAACATTCGTATAACCAATAACAGTAGATGCTGTTTCATTCATTCATTCATTCATTCATTCAGCCACTGAGCTGCTTATCCGTCTGGGTCATGGGGGATGCTGGAGCCCATCCCGGTGTTCACTGGGCGGAAGGCAGGAAGCACCCAGGACCTGTTGGCAGTCTATCCCAGGGCAGACACACACGGTCACACATAGAGGGACAGTTTAGCATCTCCAGTTAGCCTGTCTTGGACTGTCGGAGGAAACCCACACAGAAAGGGCCCAGGACGTCCCAGCCGAGAATCGAACCCAGGCACCTGTGAGGCACTGTGAGGCAACGGCACTACCAACTGCTCTACTGTGCCTCCCTGCCTTGCTCTAATGACTGACATTTCCAGTAGAGCAGACACAATATGCCTGTTGGCCTGAAAAAGGTTGAGAGCCCGGGACAGATTTGCCTGACCCTGTCATATGTCTTTGAGTAGTAAGGTCTCACACACACACGGTCCAAAAGCAGGTCTGGCTTAGAGTTCATGTCTCACATGCACAATCCACTTTATACTGATGACGCTTTGATGACAACAGTAGATCATCCACTCATGTCCTCAGGAGGCACATCCTTCAGTACGTTATGACGCACACACAAAAGTCATTTGGGGCGGAGAGGGAGGGGGGTGGGGCTGGTTTTTCACGTGGTGCCTGCAGTCTTGTATTTGGAGAGTTCATAATTCATGACTGCCCCTCCCCCCACTTTATTCCTTAGAACTACACAGGCTGTCTCATAAACAAGCCCTGCCGAACTGTCATGGACGTATAGGCATAGAGGAGAACTTCAGGATGAGCCTGCGGACCCCGACAGGCGGGTCATTGTTTGTTAACTGTTCTGTTAATAGAAGGCCAGGCTAGACACAAGGTCGAGAGACAGACACTGTGAGCTTGTTCATCCTCATGCAACGCTTTGGGCCCTTAACGTTTGCCTACGTGATGATGACCCGGATAACCAGGCTCTGCGGAAGGATCATGAGAAGGCCTATAAGAAATACCAGAGCCTTCTGATCAAGCAGGAGCAGCTTCTGAGAGGTACCGTTCAGCCACCCCACTTTATTACCCCCCATTCTCAGCTTCAGCCCTTAAACTATAGACTCATCTCAAAACGTGGTATCCAGTAATTCAGCATTTTTAACTGAGCACTTTTAAGATCTATTCAGTATCCAGTATGAATTGTTCAATATGGATTATGAATGATTAAGTATCCGGTATTAATTATTTAGTATCCAGTATGAATTGTTCGGTATGTATTATGAACGATTAAGTATCTGGTATTAATTATTTAGTATCCAGTATGAATTGTTCGGTATGGATTATGAACGATTAAGTATCTGGTATTAATTATTCAGTATCCAGTATGAATTGTTCGGTATGTATTATGAATGATTAAGTATTTGGTATTAGTTTTTCAGTATCCAGTATGAATTGTTCGGTATGTATTATGAATGATTAAGTATCTGGTATTAATTATTTAGTATCTCGTATGAATTGTTCAGTATAGATTATGAATGATTAAGTATCTCGTATTAATTGTTTAGTATCCAGTATAAATTGTTCGATATGGATTATGAATGATTAAGTATCTGGTATTAATTATTTAGTATCCAGTAGCAATTGTTCGGTATGTATTGTGAATGGTTAAGTATCTAGTATTAATTGTTTAGTATCCAGTATGAATTGTTCGGTATGTGTTACGAATAATTAAGTATCTACTCTGAATTATTCAGTATCCAGTATGAATTGTTCGGTATGTATTATGAATGATTAAGTATCTGGTATTAATTATTCAGTATCCAGTATGAATTGTTCGGTATGGATTATGAATGATTAAGTATCCGGTATTAATTATTTAGTATCCTGTATGAATTGTTCGGTATGTATTATGAACGATTAAGTATCTGGTATTAATTATTCGGTATCCAGTATGAATTGTTCGGTATGTATTATGAATGATTAAGTATTTGGTATTAGTTTTTCAGTATCCAGTTTGAATTGTTCGGTATGTATTATGAATGATTAAGTATCTGGTATTAATTATTTAGTATCCCATATGAATTGTTCAGTATAGATTATGAATGATTAAGTATCTAGTATTAATTGTTTAGTATCCAGTATGAATTGTTCGATATGGATTATGAATGAATAAGTATCTGGTATTAATTATTTAGTATCCAGTAGCAATTGTTCGGTATGTATTGTGAATGATTAAGTATCTAGTATTAATTGTTTAGTATCCAGTATTAATTGTTCGGTATGTGTTACGAATAATTAAGTATCTACTCTGAATTATTAAGTATCCAGTAAGAATTGTTCGGTATGTATTATGAATGATTAAGTATCTGGTATTAATTATTCAGTATCCAGTATGAATTGTTCGGTATGTATTATGAATGATTAAGTATTTGGTATTAGTTTTTCAGTATCCAGTATGAGTTGTTCGGTATGTATTATGAATAATTAAGTATCTGGTATTAATTATTTAGTATCCCGTATGAATTGTTCAGTATAGATTATGAATGATTAAGTATCTAGTATTAATTGTTTAGTATCCAGTATGATTTGTTCGATATGGATTATGAATGATTAAGTATCTGGTATTAATTATTTAGTATCCCGTATGAATTGTTCAGTATAGATTATGAATGATTAAGTATCTCGTATTAATTGTTTAGTATCCTGTATGAATTGTTCGATATGGATTATGAATGATTAAGTATCTGGTATTAATTATTCAGTATCCCGTATGAATTGTTCGGTATGTGTTACGAATAATTAAGTATCTACTCTGAATTATTAAGTATCCAGTATGAGTTGTTCGGTATGTGTTACGAATAATTAAGTATGTACTCTGAATTATTCAGTATCCAGTATGAATTGTTCGGTATGTATTATGATTGATTAAGTATCTGCTATGAGGCCAGTGTTTTGCGGTTATGAGAGTGAGGAACACATTATGTAGCTTCAGATCTGAACACTATGGGCCAGTGTTCATATCCTCTGAGTATCTTGTAGGACTTGGAGTTGTATTAAGTGCTACCTGCTGTGCTCCTGCTGTTCCAGTGGCTCTGTACCTGTTGCTGAATTTGGCCGAGGACACACGGACGGAGCTGAAGATGAGAAATAAGAACATTGTTCACCTGCTGGTAAAGACCATGGATCGGGACAACGAGGAGCTGCTGGTGCTGGTGGTCTCTTTCCTCAAGAAGCTCAGTATATTCCTGGAGAACAAAAATGACATGGTGAGTTTATTTCATCCTCCTGGTGCAGACGAACGGACACTGTCGTGTCACATAGGAACAGTAGCATTTTTGATTATAAAAAAAAATAATAAAGAATAAATGTTTATTTATAGAGCACCTTTCATTCCGTTGGCAGTTTAAAGTGCTTTACAGGGGGAGGAATACACACACATTCACACACACACACACAGACACACACAGAGACACACACACACACACATACACATACACACAGACACACACACGCACACATATACACACACATACACACACACACACACACACACACATATATACACACACACACACACACACACACATACATACATACACACACACACACACACACACACATATATACACACACACACACACACACACATATATATATATATATATATATATATATATATATATATATATATATATATATATATATATACATATATATTAAACTCTGGAAATAAATAAGAGACCACTCTTAGAGTGTCTCGTTAACTCAGCATCTCCACATGTACAGCAGGTTCTCAGTGAGGAACCTTGGGTAGGTTGGGTTCTAGCTTTACTGGCAGATACAGTGAGCGTCTGGTTCATAAGAACAAGGTCCAGCAGCCAACACACAGGACAACACAGCTACAGACTGGCAGAGGGCCAAACCCCCTCTCTACTGACCGTGATGAGCGCCACCTCATTCCAATGTCCCTTACCCACCGTAAGATGACCTCAAGTGACCTACAGAGAGACTGGCGAGCGGTGGCTGGGGTGAAACGCACAGCGAGCATGGTTCTAAAAACAGGCTTCTGGAGGTCATTAGTGATTTTCTAAATAAACAGATCTAATACAATATCTGATCTGAAGTTTGGGAGACATGGTTCCAGTAGTGTAGAGAATCAAACAGAACTGAGGGATTCTGGTCCAACACAAACCCAGAACCTGTACAGCTACAGACACTGATCACTTTGCAGAGATTTACATGCACATGCCCATACTTACATACATACATACATATGAATACCACGTTAGTCATGTGTGCATCAGTGTACTACCTCTACCACAGGCTCAGCGTTTTCGAGGCTGAGAAGCGCGAGGTGGATTAGAGGTGGGCTACAGCAGCGATGTAGCTGAGCTAACAGACCGTTAGCATGTATCGTTCACCTGTACATTTCAACCCATGCATCTTCTACTGCGGCTCCATGTGGCTTTAATCGAATGTAGTTATGACACAGTGGTGAGTTGGCCACTGTGACTCACTTAGCAGTCAAACCGTCACCGAGCCGGTCCGGAGTCGCCACCACCCAGCAACGTGGAACATTCACAACACTGGTTTAGAATTTTTGGTCTGGTCTGCGATGGCCTTTGGAGAGTTACGGCGTTCAGGAGCCCAGATATGGTGTATATGAATAACATGATGACTATTGACGTTCTTCATATGATTCCATTTAACAGAGTGTTGCTGATTCCAGTGAAGCCTGGGTCCAGTTAGTCTCACTCCTAACACACGGCTTCGTATAAAAATAACCCGGGAGTTAGTTCAGTTCAGTCCCGCAGGATGTGTCTCAGCGGACGGAGCTACGAAAACAACTCCTCTCCTCTTGTTCCCTGTCCCACGCTGCCCCACTGTCCGTCCACCTGCAACTCATTTAACCCCACTGCAGCACGTGTGCACATTTATCAAAGGCTGGAATTAGGAGCGGTGGTTTTCACGTTACTGTATCCTCTTACCGTGTCGTCGTTTAAAAATAGAAGAAAAAAAAATTCCCACCGTATTCATGCATGAGAACACGTGTCGACGGACGAGCGTGGCTCTCGCTCAGTCGACGGCAGGAAACGGAGGAGGTTTTGATTTTGTGCCTCGTATGGAAGCCATTTGGAAGCGGATCAAACATGAACGTTTATATTGTTCCTTAATGGCCTTAATTATAAAGGAGTTCATATCCGAGAGCTGCAGGTCGAGCTCTATGTACATGGTTTACTGGACCAAACGAATCTTAGACAAACAAAAGGAATTAGGAAACAGATATGGACACCTGTGACTGACACGTACCCAACAGCCGGTAACACCTCTGAGAGCAACGATAACTGCGGAGGCGCATTTCCGTCACGTAAAGGAAAAGGCCATATCGCAGGTCGTAATTACGAGAATGCACGTTTACATTTTTCTCAAGAGATACACTCTCGGCGCACTTCTCATGCCGGCCACCAGAGGTCAACCTCACCGGAGTTCTAAAGAGTTGTGCACCTGCTCCCTTTCACCTAGCCCCTCCCGTACCTGTCCCATCTCACCTGCTCCCTATCCCAGCCTATTACCCTTCCCTTTAAATAGCCTTCCCCTCCCTATGTGTTTGTGGAGCATTAACCGCCACCGTGCCCTCGTGCCCCCTAGTCCTCGTGCCCCCTAGTCCTCGTGCCCCCTAGTCCTCGTGTCCCCTAGTCCTCGTGTCCTCGTGCCCTCGTGAGTGTTTTGCTACCCTGGTAATCTTTGTGTGTCATTTTAAGTGTCTTCTGGGCTTTTTGTTGCTTTCTGAGAAACTTGTGGCCGTTGGGATTTTTGAGATTTCTGTTCTGGTTTTTGAAACTTCTGAGCTTTGTAATTTTGGATACTTTTGAGTCTCATGGTGGTTTTTTTTGGTGTTTTTTGGTTTTTTTGAATCAACCCTACCTAAATGGATCCCCTCTCGGTTTCTGAGCTCCCTGAGTTACACACCTGCCATCTGCATCATGAAGGACCCCACTCACCCAGCACACTCACTTTCTGTCCCGCTCCCCTCAGGCAGGAGGCTGCGGAGCATTAAGTGTAAAACAAACAGACTGAGGAACAGCTTCATTCCAGAAGCTGGAAGACTTCTAAACGCCACCACTGCACCGACACTCTGAGGACACTCAGTCACTTGAAACACACTCTGCTGCTACCTTTCCAATTCCCTGCTCTTTCTCTCTGTATTTTTAATATATTTTTATATATTTATGTGAATTCTATTTAAGTACTGCTGTCTGGGTGAAACTGGGTCCTTGGGTACCACATTTCGTTCCACCCCATGTGCCACATGTGATGCGAATGACAAACTCTCCTTGAATGCTTGAATTTAGCTGAGGCTCTTATCCAGACCGACTTATAAGGTTAATCATGTTACAGGTGGGCCGGTGTAGTGTTAGGAGTCTTGCCCAAGGACTCTTATTGGTGTAGCTGTCACACCCTGCCCTGTCCTGTTCATGTTTGTCTGTCTTCTCAGGCTTCCTGTTTCTGTCTTGTCATGTCCATGTGCTGTCTGTCACTCTGTTCCATGTGCTTCTGTTTGTTTTGGTCTTTTTGCTCCTCCTGTCTCCGCCCTCTTGTCAGGCCCCTCACCTGTTTCTGGCTCCACCCCTTCCCAGGTGTCGCTCGTTAGCTCTTGTTGTTTTATACTCCATGCTGTCCCCTTTGTTCTTGCATGGCGTTCATTCCCCTGCCGGTGTTTTGTCTCCTTGTCCGCTGATTGTTTCCCCCTGCTGGTTGATGGTCTCCATGTTGGTTGTTTGTCTCCCAGTCCCTTTGTCTATGTCTGTTGGTTTTTGGTATCTTGTGTTTGGTCATCGTAGTGTTTTGTTTCTTGTTTGGCTTTAATTTTATTTTGTTTGTTAGTTATTAAAACTTGCATTTGCATCCCGTCTCCACATCCCGTCTCCGTGTAACAGTAGCACAGCATAGTCACCCAAATCAGGAATCAAAGCCCAGTCTCCCACATGGTGTGGTAGCTCAGTGACATGTAGTGTTATCCGTCGCACCACACCACAGAATGTAGGTCATAATTATGACATGCTAAATCATAATTCAGAAAACATCTTTCAGTTACTTTGCTTCTGAACTGTGGAACTCCAGCTTTGATTTGTGAAAGGGAGTATGAGTTTGAGTGGGTACTGAATCAGATACCATACTGGCTGCTTGTGGAAAGTCCCGGTACTGCTGAGCTGGGTCACAGCTCTCTTGGCACGGTCAGAAGGTACCATGGTACGAACCGTAACGTGTTGAGTAAGTGTGTTATATGAAGTCCTGCTGTGTTGTGTTGTCCCTGGTCAGGCGGAGATAGACACAGTGGAGAAGCTGGCTCGTCTGGTTCCCTGTGAACACGAGGACTTACTCAACGTCACTCTGCGCCTCCTCCTCAACCTCTCCTTCGACACGGGACTGCGAAACAAGATGGTGCAAGTGGGGCTTCTCCCAAAGCTCACCGCTCTGCTAGGTAACTCCACATACGGTACATATTAACGAACATGTTTATGATGCACAGTTTTGGTTCCTCTTTATTCCTCCATCCACATGGAATGATTTCACCTCGCCTCTTAACTGGCTTCTGGTTTTCGGTATTGTCCGTGTGCACCAACAGGCCGGACAAAATAATATCAGCTGGTAGTGGTAATGCTCAGGGACCCCAACACACACAACTGTCCTCTAACGTTGCCTTAAGGTGGTGCAGTGTAAGTTGTTTCAGGATGTCTCCAGATGTCTCACGATGTCTCCAGATGTGTCTAGATGCCTATAAATCAAATTTATGGTTTGTAGTAAGGATGGCCGATACCAGTTTTCCTTTCAATCCTATTCCAAGTCTTACCAAGGCTAAAATTCAGCAATGACAAATGGTACATTTGAACAAACCTGTAACAGAAAATCCGACATTTATTATTGTCAGGAACAAACATACTTCGACGCACGCCAAGGTGAAAGCCAAGTGGTCTTTATTGGACAGATTGATATTCAGGATCAGCAACAAATATGAAAGAGAGAGAGAGAGAGAGAGAGAGAGAGAGAGAGAGAGAGAGACACAGAAAGAGAGAGATACAGAGAGAGAGAGAGAGAGAGAGAGAGAGAGAGAGACAGAAAGAGACAGAGAGAGAGAGAGAGACAGAAAGAGACAGAAAGAGAGAGAGACAGAAAGAGAGAGAGAGAGAGATACAGAGACAGATAGATAGAGAGAGAGAGAGAGAGAGAGAGAGAGAGAGAGACAGAGAGAGAGAGATACACACACACACACACACACACACACACACACACACACAGAGAGAGAGAGAGAGACAGACAGAAAGAAAGAGAGAGAGAAAGAGAGACAGAAAGAAAGAGAGAGAGAAAGAGAGACAGAAAGAGAGAGAGAGATAATACACAGAGAGAGAAGAGACACACAGAGAGAGAGACAGACTTGGAATCCAGGAGAGAAATCCAGAGATTAGAAGAGGAGGTCAAAACACGGTACGCAAACAGAGTAGCGAACAAAACCAGAAGGGGAAATCCAAAGGAGAGAGTCCAGAACAAAGATGACATGGAATGTTATTCTGTATTGTAATTCCGGTCGATACCCGGAATACCAATCAGAGAACAGCGAGAGAGAACGCTCGGTACGCAAAACAAGGTTTGGCAAAAACTTCGGAAAGAGGGTGTGTGTGTGTGTGTGTGTGTTTGTGTGTGTGTTTGTGTGTGTGTGTGTGTGTGTGTGTGTTTGTGTGTGTGTGTGTGTGTTTGTCTGTGTGTGTACTGATGGGGAAATAAGGTGCAGGTGGGCAATCAGAATTCTGAAGACCCAGATCGAAGAAGGGGAGTGTGATTGGGTGTTTCGGAGCATGTGGCTGTGATGTCATCAGGTAGAGAACTCTGGGAGATGGAGTCCGGGAGATTGAAGGCGGCAGGGAAACCCAGAAACGTGACAATTATTAAATATTACTACTGTTATTTTATAAACGCTCCCATATCAGGGTTTTACCTGTGCTTCTTTTTAATAATAACCCTTCACAAAATGAATTTCAGTGTTTAATAAGGTTAAACTGTTTGTTCACTTCGACTCATGTTTTACGCCAACTGAAAAATTCGGTGACAGTGTTGTGGACATCAGAACGATAGGTTGTTAAAACATAACCGTGTGTACAGAGCCTCCCTGATGCTGGTATTAATCACATCTACATCCCGGTATGGAATCAGTTATGATTTCTGATTTTCTGACTTTAAGTGTGCGCTACACGGCTGTGTTATCAACGAACAGAGCGTCAGACGAGACTGTATCAGCTGATGACACTCAGTGTTCTGATTATGATCGGAAACAACTGGGCAGGCCCAAAGCCTGAGGTGGTGGTACTGAAGGGACATCGTAACCATTTCCACATTTGCAGGGAAGATGCCTACTCACATCCTACAGTGGTGCTGCAGTATCCTCGAGAGTGAGGTTTCCCAGATTAAAGCCCCCTTTGATGCTTCTTAGGAGTGGGCCGAAAGTACATCTGCTTAGGGAGGATTTTTAGGGGCTGATTTATAAATTTGCTCATCTGCGCTGCAGAATACCCCACAACACGATAACCTAGTAACAGAGCTCAAAGGAAACGCACTTCCTGCTGGGAAGCTGCTAGGCTGTGGTTGCCCTGGAAGCAACGCCGAATGAGTAAACCACATAGAGAGGAGTGCGGGACTGGCTGTGCGTTAGAGCTCGGGCACCTCTCCGTTAGTGGGTACATGCAGTGTGGTGGCTGTTGGGTAAAGGAAGCAGTAGGGGTTGGGTAAGGCCAAAATGAAATGGGACTCTATGGGAGAAACGAAAGATGAGGGGCGAAAAAAGGCAAACAGACGAATATGAGTCCGACGAACATTGAATATGTGCTCAGGGGTCTGCCTTGAGGCAGCATATGTGAAACGGTGTCTGCCGGCAGAGCAGAAGTACAGTAGATGGGCGTGTACTTTTTCACCCCATTCATTTTTAATGGAAAACTTTCAGAATTAAACACAGTTTTTGATGATATCTTAAAAACTGCTGGACTGGAAGTTTTGTACCAAGAAGAAGAAGGAGAAGAAGAAGAAGAAGAAGAAAAAGGAGAAGAAGTAAAAGAAAAGGAAAAGAAGAATAAGAGTGTACCGTTGAATGACAGTATATTGTGGAATAACATATGAAAGCTGCACTGTGCTAGTTTTGGGGATTTGGAGCCCTCTCTGGTGAGAATGTGTAACTGCACGCTGAGGATCATTCTGTACGGTGTGTGCTGTGTTCCGGACCCCGTCTCAGAGCAGATGAGTATGAAGATTAAACCGGAATTCAAAGAGAACTTCATCAATACTTGGTGAAGGACGTGTCTTTTGAAGACCTGAGTGACTTGGGTATTATTGCCATCGTATCCTCAGTGTAATGCTGATTGTGGACAGAGCTGGACCTTCTCAGCTCTGACTGCGCTGTCTGGGAGCTCGTATTGGAGAGCCTGATTTTGCGTTGGCTGTGGTTTTACAGTGATGTTTACGAGAGCTCTGATTTACGTGAATGCTGGTTGTGCATGCAGCGCTCCTGGCTGCTGCGTCTGCAGGTGCGGACAGTGGAAGTTAAGAGATGTGAGTTATGGCTTTTATAGGAAAGTGCTGTAAACAGGGGACGCGCACTTCCTGATGTGCTTAGTGCAGTCAGTCGGGGTACTCGTACTCCTCTCTTTCAGGTTTAGAGGGAGAGTTAAACGTGTTTCCAAGGGCCTGATTCAATCAGCAGCTGCCTTTTGAAATGACGTTGGAAGAAACGTAGTAAAGTCAGAGAGTGTTTATTTTACAGGTTGGTAATCAGAGCCAGCAACAAATAAACGCCACCACAGAGCGAGGCTGAGGGGAGGTACGAGAGACAGGCATGGGTCGAGAACCAGAGAGTCAGATAAATGGGCCAGTGGAGAACCCAGAGAGAAATCCAGAGGTCAAAGGGAGGTCAGAACCAGGTAAACAATCAGACAAGCGAACTAAACCAAACGGGAGAATCCGAGAGGGAGAGAGTCGGAGAACAAAGAACCAGAGTCAGAACCAGAGTCAGAACCAGAGTCAGAACCAGAGACAGAACCAGAGTCAGAACCAGAGACAGGAAGCAGAGAGATACAGAGAGAACGCTTGGTGTGCAAACGGGGCTTGGCAATGCTTCTCAGTGAGGGACAGTAACTGAGAGGCCTGAAGGGAAAATCAGGTGCCAGTGAATCCAGGTAAAATTCCGGAGAGCTTGATCCGGGAAATGAAGTGTGATTGGTGGGTTTGTGACAAGTGGCTGTGACGTCATCATGGAGTGAACTCTGGTTTTATTTTTCTCCTATGCATTTAGAGTCCACATGTCTAACTGTGTGTGTGTGTGTGTGTCTGTGTCTGTGTGTGTGTGTCTGTACGTGCGTGCGTGTGTATGTGTCTGTGTGCCTGATTGTGTGTGTGTGTCTGTGTGTGTGTCTGTGTGTGTCTGTGTATGTGTGTGTGTGTGTGTGTGTGTCTGTGTCTGTGTCTGTGTGCGTGTGTGATTGTGTGTCTGTGTGTGTCTGTGTGTGTCTGTGTCTGTGCGTGTGTGTGTCTGTGTGTGTGTGTCTGTGTGGGTGTGTGTGTCTGTGTGTGTGTCTGTGTGTGTGTCTCTATGTGTGTGTCTGTGTGTGTGTGTGTATGTGCGTGTGTGTGTGTGTCTGTGCGTGTGTGTCTGTGTCTGTGTGTCTGTGTCTGTGTGTGTGTGTCTGTGTGTGTGTCTGTGTGTGTGTCTCTATGTGTGTGTCTCTATGTGTGTGTCTGTGTGTGTGTGTATGTGCGTGTGTGTGTGTGTCTGTGCGTGTGTGTCTGTGTGTGTGTGTGTGTGTGTGTCTGTGTCTGTGTGTGTGTGTCTGTGCGTGCGTGCGTGTGTATGTGTCTGTGTGCCTGATTGTGTGTGTGTGTCTGTGTGTGTCTGTGTATGTGTGTGTGTGTGTGTGTGTGTCTGTGTCTGTGTCTGTGTGCGTGTGTGATTGTGTGTCTGTGTGTGTCTGTGTCTGTGCGTGTGTGTGTCTGTGTGTGTGTGTCTGTGTGGGTGTGTGTGTCTGTGTGGGTGTGTGTGTCTGTGTGTGTGTCTCTGTGTGTCTCTATGTGTGTGTCTGTGTGTGTGTGTGTATGTGCGTGTGTGTGTGTGTCTGTGCGTGTGTGTCTGTGTCTGTGCGTGTGTGTCTGTGTCTGTGTGTGTGTCTGTGTGTGTGTGTGTGTCTCTATGTGTGTGTCTCTATGTGTGTGTCTGTGTGTGTGTGTATGTGCGTGTGTGTGTGTCTGTGCGTGTGTGTCTGTGTCTGTGTCTGTGTGTGTGTGTGTGTGTGTGTGTGTGTGTGTGTGTGTGTGTGTATGTGTATGTATGTGTGTGTGTGTGTGTGTCTCTGTGTGTGTGTGTGTCTGTGTGTGTGCGTGTGTGCGTGCGTGCGGGCGTGTGCGGTTTAAATACAGGTGCGGTTTAAAAACTCGGGCGACCTATACTGTAACTGATTGGATGACTGGGGACATGTGGGTGTGAGGTCATCAGGGGAATGGAGTCCGGGAGATGGGCGGTGTCAGGGAGACACAGAGGCGTGACAGTAGTTTTGATTGACGTGTATGATTTACATGCTATAAACCGTTTTACATGATGGTACAGTAGGTATAACTTATACATACATCACATACATTAGTAGTATCTCTCTTTTCTCTCTGTCTCTCTTCCTTGCTTTATCTCTCCTCTCTGTGGATCAGCAGTGTTGGGACACCCCTAACAAGAAGCACATGTTTTCACCACCGGGGGCAGCGCTGAGGCCCAGGTTGCGCTGACCCGCTCATATCATCAACACTAAGTTCCAGACCTGCTCTTCTTTCTGGTTCTCTCTTTTTGTCTCTCTCCATCACTGTATCTCTATCCCTCTCTCTCATTCCTTTTCTTCCTCTCTCTCTGTTTCCCCCCTCTTCCCCCTCTCCCCCCAGGGGTCTCCCGTGGTCACAGCTGGTTCTAATGTGTTCTGATGTGTTAATGTGTTGTTGGGGGTCTCAGGTTTGCTGCTGGGTTTTTTTTAATGAATGCTTTTGGAACGGATGCTGGCGTGAACTCGGGGTATCCGAGGGTGGTGGCGGTGGGGGTGTTAGGGGGGCCGCGTTTCTCTGGTAAGGAAAGTGTTATTAATGAGGCTGTTTATTTGACTTGTTTGGGGCTGAGCGTTTCCCCTCTGGGTTGAAATTGTAAATACACAGACCAGATGCTTAGAACAGACACTGATTCTAACCAGCCCAGACTGATCTATCTCTCAGTATCATAAACGCTTAAAGGGCCCATATGCATTTTTTTTTTCTTTTTTTTTCCTAGACATTTCTTGACTCCCTTTCAAACCCTTAGAATTAAACAGGACTGAAAAAGCTAACTCGCTATGCTCCGGCCCAGCAGTACCAGTACCTACCAAGCACCAAGCAATGCACCAAGCAATGTTGTCACCGTACCTTTAAGACTGATATATGTAAATGACCTCTGTTCTGATTGGCTGCCCCTATATTAGGCCTCAGTCTCAAAGCAGGCTAAAACACTCCTCATAGGTGGAGCTAAACTGCAGGCAGGTGTATAAGGCTTATTGGCTTTCATGGTTTTGTGAAAGCAAGGAATTAAAAATGAGCTGTTGGAGCAGCTTAACCTTCATATCGTCACTGTCCAATGAAAAACACGTGTCTCCAAAATGGCAACTTTACAGGAGAGGCCAAAAACCTCATTTAATTTGAATGGAAGTCAATGGAACCGGACGTTGTTCCAAGCAGTTTTGGGCCATTTCTGTTGGTCCATTTTTCATGAAATTCCCACACAGTGTAAACAGCAGCCCATGTGATCAAATGATGCATAAAAGTAAAAATCAACAAAAATGGAGATGCGTGTTTTTCTTTGGACAGTGATGATATATGGACTATGTGGAGTATAAAGTGAACTGTAAACATCGTATACCCTGTTTGCAACCACTGACCAAATCATGAACTATATGCACAACCCTACAAAAACTCTCAGGGAACTTCAGTTTTCCTAACGTTCTGTTGCTTCTCCTGTTTGTTCTGCAGGCAGTGAGAGCCATAAGCAGATCGTGATGTGTATCCTGTACCACATCAGCATGGACGACCGCTCCAAGTCCATGTTTGCCTACACAGACTGCATCCCTCAGGTGGGGCTTCTTCACTCGGCCTGCACTCAGAAACATACCGGTGGTTCCTCAGTCCAGGCCTGGACTCCCTGAGGTCCTGGTTGTGGGATGGGAAACTCTACCAGCGAATGGAGCATCCTGAAAAACAGCATGCTGTGTTTATTAGCCACACGGCTTGGTAGACAGCAGTGTGCAAAGATCTCGGACCCCTTGGGGAAACGTTTTACCAGTCCTACCTGATACACAGACACCAGCTTTATATCGTGTGAAGTCGATGTGACACACAGGCATGGTCTAAAATGACTTGGGTTTGAAATCAAAGTCCATTATAAAGTTATTACTGGTGTACATTCACTGTTATGGAGATGCAGGGGTTTAGGCTGACAGCAGTGCTACAGTTACCGGCCCCTCTTCTATAGCTGATCAGATTTGTGTTTGTGCACAGCTGATGAAGATGGTGTTTGAACACGGAGAGGAGAGAATCGACTCGGAGCTGATTTCTTTCTGCATCAACCTGGCGGCTAACAAGAGGAACGCCCACATTATCTGTGAAGGTACAGTCCCACTGTCCAGGACAGATAAGACTTTATTGATCCAGAAGGAAATTGCAGTGTCACAGTACTAGACATATTATCAGACAGGCAGTAACAGTGAGCAGAGTACATGTACATATATGAAATATGAAATGTACTAGACATATGCAGGAGCAGCCTTGGTGGATAATGCACTAATAAGCATATTAAGAGATTAATAATAGTAATAATAATAGTAATAATAAGACGAGAGGTATGTCTATATACATAACAGAGTTCAACAGCATGTTCAAGACATTAACGAAATTTTAATATATCTATTTGTTGATGTTTGAAATCTGTTCACTCTTAAAGTCCAAAGTGAATAACGTGAGTAAAGCCTGAAGGAGGCTGCTGCTGTGGACGCTGATCATAAAGTAGCTATGCTAACCCAAAGTTCCCACAAGCTATTTAGCTAGCATTGCTAACTAGCTAGGTCTTAGGTCTCACCCTTAGGTCTCACCCGACAGCCTTACAAGAACCCGACATGTCCGCTTCACCAGAAATGGGAAAATAGCATGAATAATTGCACTATAGATATGAGTTATTAAGATATAAGATGATCAGTAACATTTAATAAAGTATTATTACTAGGAGCCACAGCAACTGGAGTGGATCAGCTAGAGAACAGCACTCAGTGTAGTAACAGCAGCAGGTCAGGGAGAACTAACAGTGCAAATGAGTGCAGGATAGTAGTAACATAGTAATAATAGCAATAATATAATAACAA
Organism: Prochilodus magdalenae; assembly: GCA_024036415.1. Taxonomy (NCBI): domain Eukaryota; kingdom Metazoa; phylum Chordata; class Actinopteri; order Characiformes; family Prochilodontidae; genus Prochilodus; species Prochilodus magdalenae. The sequence continues at coordinate 8,401 of JAMWET010001653.1, read as the reverse complement.
CATAATAATAACAAACTGGTATCCGTATGGTATGATTCAACACCGTTCAGACAGCAGGAGATCAGAAAAATAGCTTTGGTCAGTGACAATATGTGAATACAAAATTTGCACACTACTACATAAATTATAAAATAAATAAGAAATAAATAAGAGCCCACTCCAGTTTTACCTAAATCATCATCTCCACATGTACAGCAGGTTCTTAGTGAGGAACCGAAGGTTGGGTTCTAGCTTTACTGGCAGATACAGTGAGCATCTGGTTCATAAGAACAAGGTCCAGCAGCAAACACACAGGACAACACAGCTACAGACTGGCAGAGGGCCAAACCCACTCTCTACTGACCGTGATGAGCGCCACCTCATTCCAACGCCCCTTACCCACCGTAAGATGACCTCAGGTGACCTACAGAGAGACTGGCGAGCGGTGGCTGGGGTGAAACGCACAGCGAGCATAGTTCTAAAAACAGGCTTCTGGAGGTCATTAGTGATTTTCTAAATAAACAGATCTAATACAATATCTGATCTGGAGTTTGGGAGACATGGTTCCAGTAGTGTAGAGAAACAGAACTGAGGGATTCTGGTCTTAAATTTTTCCAGAGCTGTATTTATTGTATTATTGTATTTATAATATAATATTATAATATGAATGTACATATGTCTTTCTCTGAATTTGCAGGAAATGGCCTGAAGATGCTGATGAAGAGAGCTCTGAAGTTTAAGGACCCTCTGTTGATGAAAATGATCAGAAACATCTCACAGCATGACGGACCACTCAAACAGCTTTTCGTGGTCAGTTTGTGTCAAGTGTGCCCATTAGCTTATGCAGCTATGCCATGGTGGTTTGGAGAATTTATTCAATGCTTAGTTACCTTTAGAAATCAGTATTTCTGTTTTGCCATGGAGTTGCTAATGAGACAATAAGACACAACACGGGACACTGTTACAGAACAATCGACAATTAGACACAACACAACACGAGACACTGTTACAGAACAACCGACAATTAGACACAACACAACACAACACGGGGACACTGTTACAGATCAACTGACAATAAGACACAACAGGGGACACTGTAACAGAACAACCGACAATAAGACACAACACAGGACACTGTTACAGAACAACAAGACACAACACAGGACACTGTAACAGAACAACCGACAATTAGACACAACAGGGGACACTGTAACAGAACAACCGACAATTAGACACAACACAGGACACTGTTACAGAACAACCGACAATTAGACACAACACAGGACACTGTTACAGAACAATCGACAATTAGACACAAAACAACACGAGACACTGTTACAGAACAACCGACAACAAGACACAACACAGGACACTGTTACAGAACAACCGACAACAAGACACAACACAGGACACTGTTACAGAACAACAAGACACAACAGGGGACACTGTTACAGAACAACCGACAATAAGACACAACACAGGACACTGTTACAGAACAACAAGACACCACACGGGACACTGTAACAGAACAACCGACAATAAGACACAACACGGGACACTGTTACAGAACAACCGACAATAAGACACAACACAGGACACTGTTACAGAACAACAAGACACAACACGGGACACTGTAACAGAACAACCGACAATAAGACACAACAGGGGACACTGTAACAGAACAACCGACAATAAGACACAACACAGGACACTGTTACAGAACAACAAGACACAACACAGGACACTGTAACAGAACAACCGACAATTAGACACAACAGGGGACACTGTAACAGAACAACCGACAATTAGACACAACACAGGACACTGTTACAGAACAACCGACAATTAGACACAACACAGGACACTGTAACAGAACAACCGACAAGACACAACACAGGACACTGTTACAGAACAACCGACAATAAGACACAACACAACACAGGACACTGTTACAGAACTACCAAAAACAAGACACAACACGGGACACTGTAACAGAACAACCGACAATTAGACACAACAGGGGACACTGTTACAGAACAACCGACAATAAGACACAACACGGGACACTGTTACAGAACAACCGACAACAAGACACAACACAACACGGGACACTGTTACAGAACAACCGACAACAAGACACAACACAACACGGGACACTGTTACAGAACAACCGACAATAAGACACAACACAACACAGGACACTGTTACAGAACTACCAAAAACAAGACACAACACGGGACACTGTTACAGAACAACCGACAATTAGACACAACACAGGACACTGTTACAGAACAACCGACAACAAGACACAACACAACACAGGACACTGTTACAGAACTACCAAAAACAAGACACAACACGGGACACTGTTACAGAACAACCGACAAGACACAGCACAACACGGAACACTGTTACAGAACAACCGACAATAAGACAAACCACCAAGCAAACACAAAGGGAACAACAGGGAGGCTAAATGCTCGAGGGCTAACCAGGCACACCTGAAAAGGGGCGGAGTTACAAACTAGGGACAGGTGAGGGGCATGACAAGAAGGCGGAGACAGGAGGAGCTATAAGCCAAAACAAACAGGAGCACGTGACACAGGACAACAAAGAGTACATGTGAGTAACAAGAGAAACAGAAAACCATAGGCAGGCCTGGGCAGGACAAGACAGGATGTGACACACACTGGGGCGGTGAGCACACTTCTGAGGTTTGAATTATTATATCATTTCTGATATGCCATATTTTGTTTCCTGTACTGCAGGATTATGTGGGTGACCTGGCTGCTCAGATTGGCCTGGATGAAGATGAGGAGTTTGTGATTGAATGTTTGGGGACACTGGCTAATCTCAACATCCCTGACCTGGACTGGGAGCTGTTACTGAGGGAATATAACCTCGTACCATACCTCAAAGACCACCTCAAACCAGGTAACGGCTTAGAAGTATTTATCTGGCCAGTAGAAACACTGTATCACCCGTTTAACACCGAAAAAACAAAATACAGTACAACATACGCTCACCAGACCAAGAATTAGTCACCCAGTGTGTGTAAGGTGGTAGTACCTTCAGGCTCCTGCAGATGGCGCTGCCAATGGGGCTATAAATACCTGTAGGGGTGTAAATAATGGGATCCATAGATTGAGAGGTGGTACAGTGCAGGAAATGTCTCGTTCCATGTGTGGAAAACGCTCCAGAGCAGATGTTAATGATTGGCTAAAAGGAGTGACTGCATGTGGGCGTGGCCAAAGACCATAGTGTGAAGGAAGTAGCTGAATCTGCAGGTGTATGGAAGCATTCGGTCATACGGGTCTACCAGCAGTGGCTAAAAAGTCTTCAGGGAATTCTCCTCGGAATTGTGCCAGGGAAGGCATCCACCAAATTTGGACCAGCTGAGCAATTCTTTGATGGAAGAGTGTCTGAACACTGATGTGGCTACATCCAGAAACTTGTCCAGTCCAGGCCACATCCAGTTACAGCTGTTATTGGTGCAGGTGGAGGTGTTACAGGCTATTAGGTATGTTTCAGTCACAGGGGTCCCATTCAGCTTATTGTTTTTCATGCCTGCTTGTTTGTGTTTGTGTTTTAGGGTCAGCAGAGGACGACCTGATCCTGGAGGTTGTTATAATGATCGGCACAGTGTCTATGGACGACTCCTGCGCTGTTATGCTGGCCAAATCTGGCATCATCCCTGCCCTCATAGAGCTTCTGAATGGTGGGTCACACCTGCTACACAGCCGAGACTCTAGCTAAGTACACTAAGCTTAAAGAACTGATGTGCAAGTTTTATAGACAGATCTATTATTAGAAACCGAGTATAATTACCTATAAAGAACACACCTGCAAATTATTGTGTTTCCTTTAGCTTGTAAGGAGGATTAATATCTGCTTAGGACTTGCCCGGCACTGGGTTTTCGCATGAGTTCTGAGGTTAGGCGGATTTTAGTTCTGAGGTTAGGAGATTTTAGTTCTGAGGTTAGGAGATTTTAGTTCTGAGGTTAGGAGATTTTAGTTCTGAGGTTAGGCGGATTTTAGTTCTGAGGTTAGGAGATTTTAGTTCTGAGGTTAGGAGATTTTAGTTCTGAGGTTAGGCGGATTTTAGTTCTGCCGTTAGAAGATTTTAGTTCTGAGGTTAGGAGATTTTAGTTCTGAGGTTAGGAGATTTTAGTTCTGCCGTTAGGCGGATTTTAGTTCTGCCGTTAGGAGATTTTAGTTCTGAGGTTAGGCGGATTTTAGTTCTGAGGTTAGGAGATTTTAGTTCTGAGGTTAGGCGGATTTTAGTTCTGAGGTTAGGCGGATTTTAGTTCTGAGGTTAGGAGATTTTAGTTCTGAGGTTAGGAGATTTTAGTTCTGAGGTTAGGCGGATTTTAGTTCTGAGGTTAGGAGATTTTAGTTCTGAGGTTAGGCGGATTTTAGTTCTGAGGTTAGGAGATTTTAGTTCTGAGGTTAGGAGATTTTAGTTCTGAGGTTAGGAGACTTTAGTTCTGAGGTTAGGAGGATTTTAGTTCTGAGGTTAGGAGGATTTTAGTTCTGAGGTTAGGAGATTTTAGTTCTGAGGTTAGGCAGATTTTAGTTCTGAGGTTAGGCGGATTTTAGTTCTGAGGTTAGGAGATTTTAGTTCTGAGGTTAGGCGGATTTTAGTTCTGAGGTTAGGAGATTTTAGTTCTAAGGTTAGGCGGATTTTAGTTCTGAGGTTAGGAGATTTTAGTTCTGAGGTTAGGAGATTTTAGTTCTGAGGTTAGGAGATTTAGTTCTGAGGTTAGGCGGATTTTAGTTCTGAGGTTAGGAGATTTTAGTTCTGAGGTTAGGCGGATTGTAGTTCTGAGGTTAGGAGATTTTAGTTCTGAGGTTAGGCGGATTTTAGTTCTGAGGTTAGGAGATTTTAGTTCTGAGGTTAGGCGGATTTTAGTTCTGAGGTTAGGAGATTTTAGTTCTGAGGTTAGGAGATTTTAGTTCTGAGGTTAGGAGACTTTAGTTCTGAGGTTAGGAGGATTTTAGTTCTGAGGTTAGGCGGATTTTAGTTCTGAGGTTAGGAGATTTTAGTTCTGAGGTTAGGCGGATTTTAGTTCTGAGGTTAGGAGATTTTAGTTCTGAGGTTAGGAGATTTTAGTTCTGAGGTTAGGAGATTTTAGTTCTGAGGTTAGGAGGATTTTAGTTCTGAGGTTAGGAGATTTTAGTTCTGAGGTTAGGAGATTTTAGTTCTGAGGTTAGGCAGATTTTAGTTTTGAGGTTAGGAGATTTTAGTTCTGAGGTTAGGCGGATTTTAGTTTTGAGGTTAGGCGGATTTTAGTTCTGAGGTTAGGAGATTTTAGTTCTGAGGTTAGGCGGATTTTAGTTTTGAGGTTAGGCGGATTTTAGTTCTGAGGTTAGAAGATTTTAGTTCTGAGGTTAGGCGGATTTTAGTTTTGAGGTTAGGCGGATTTTAGTTCTGAGGTTAGAAGATTTTAGTTCTGAGGTTAGGAGATTTTAGTTCTGAGGTTAGGAGATTTTAGTTCTGAGGTTAGGCGGATTTTAGTTCTGAGGTTAGGCGGATTTTAGTTCTGAGGTTAGGCGGATTTTAGTTCTGAGGTTAGAAGATTTTAGTTCTGAGGTTAGAAGATTTTAGTTCTGAGGTTAGGAGATTTTAGTTCTGAGGTTAGGAGATTTTAGTTCTGAGGTTAGGCGTATTTTAGTTCTGAGGTTAGGAGATTTTAGTTCTGAGGTTAGGCGTATTTTAGTTCTGAGGTTAGGAGATTTTAGTTCTGAGGTTAGGCGTATTTTAGTTCTGAGGTTAGGAGATTTTAGTTTTGAGGTTAGGCGGATTTTAGTTCTGAGGTTAGGAGATTTTAGTTCTGAGGTTAGGCGTATTTTAGTTCTGAGGTTAGAAGATTTTAGTTCTGAGGTTAGGAGATTTTAGTTCTGAGGTTAGGAGATTTTAGTTCTGGGGTTAGGAGATTTTAGTTCTGAGGTTAGGAGATTTTAGTTCTGAGGTTAGGCGGATTTTAGTTCTGAGGTTAGGAGATTTTAGTTCTGAGGTTAGGAGATTTTAGTTCTGAGGTTAGGCGGATTTTAGTTCTGAGGTTAGGAGATTTTAGTTCTGAGGTTAGGAGATTTTAGTTCTGAGGTTAGGAGATTTTAGTTCTGAGGTTAGGAGATTTTAGTTTTGAGGTTAGGAGATTTTAGTTCTGAGGTTAAGAGATTTTAGTTCTGAGGTTAGGAGATTTTAGTTCTGAGGTTAAGAGATTTTAGTTCTGAGGTTAGGAGATTTTAGTTCTGAGGTTAGGAGATTTTAGTTCTGAGGTTAGGAGATTTTAGTTCTGAGGTTAGGAGATTTTAGTTCTGAGGTTAGGAGATTTTAGTTTTGAGGTTAGGAGATTTTAGTTCTGAGGTTAGGAGATTTTAGTTCTGAGGTTAGGAGATTTTAGTTCTGAGGTTAGGAGATTTTAGTTCTGAGGTTAGGAGATTTTAGTTCTGAGGTTAGGCGGATTTTAGTTCTGAGGTTAGGAGATTTTAGTTCTGAGGTTAGGAGATTTTAGTTTTGAGGTTAGGAGATTTTAGTTCTGAGGTTAGGAGATTTTAGTTCTGAGGTTAGGAGATTTTAGTTCTGAGGTTAGGAGATTTTAGTTCTGAGGTTAGGAGATTTTAGTTCTGAGGTTAGGCGGATTTTAGTTCTGAGGTTAGGAGATTTTAGTTTTGAGGTTAGGAGATTTTAGTTCTGAGGTTAGGAGATTTTAGTTCTGAGGTTAAACAGATTTTAGTTCTGCAGGATGGTGTTATTTGATTTTTCCCAGCCTGCTGGTGTACGTGTCCTGAAGCAGTGAGTGATTACCTCCAGCGATCCACTCTGCTGTCCTGATTATGCGCTGCCTCTAGGATGCGGCTCATCGTAGGTTGTGGAGTTGAAGCGCTCTCGTCCACAGTGGTGCAGAGCTTCATGTGTCCAGAAAGATTCCGACTCTCTCCAGAAGAATGTTAGCTCCTACGGCGGAGAGAACAGACTGCTCTCAGTCAAAACTTATTAAACGGACGAAAGGGGGTCCGAAACCCTCCAAAGGGGATATCTGTGCTGCTCCAGGAGAAACTGATACTCCTTCCAAACGGAGGCTTCTCACGAGAGCTCTGCACCATTCACACGAGTTTCGACATCATCCTCCACGAAACACCTTTAGTCCAGAGGACACGTCAGCGCAGCCTCGTTTCACTGATGAGGTCGGGAAGATGAGGATACGCCTTACTGCTTCACCCACTTTACCTTCAATCCAGTCCACCAGATAAAGCATGTGGGGTCTTTAGTTTTTCTCTGGAGCTACAAGGCTAGTGTAGCTATCAAGCAAGTCTGTCTCCCATGAATTAGCAAGGAGCAACTGCATGCCTCAACCTACCGACAGGAATGAAAGTTGGTGGGTAGGTTTGGCATCATGGGACATGCAAATGATTCAGGTTACTGTACCTGACTGACCCAACAGCCATGATTACAGACATCCAGTGAGCAGAGATGTCATCCTGTGGCAGACGGCTGCCCCATGCAGGACTACATGCACACAGACCGTTACCACGACTGTCCTTAACACCACGTCACCACCACCAAAGACTGCAGTGGTGTCGTACCAGACTGTCATGGAGTGACTCAGAATGGCAGCGGGTCATCTTCAGTGGCGAGTCCCGCTTTAGTCTTGGTGGAGACGACCAACGAATCCGTTTCACTTCAGGAACCGGATCAGAACCCTGCAGGAACTGTGTGAGGATGTTCAAGCTGCATGGGATGGATTATCACAGGACACCATTAGGAACCTCTACAGCTCCATACCGAGACGTCTGGCGTGTTGGGTTAGCAAACACGGCGGCCCGACGCCATACTGAGAGACAGACTGAGAGACTTCTGTATGTGTAGCTCAATAAATATTGATCATATCAGTCCCACACCTCCTTCTGGGTGCAGCTGTTGTTTGGTGATGCGTGTAGGTAACACTCTGTTGAAATGTTCAGAATCAGCTCAGACGTTTGTGTCGTGTGTTTTTGCTCTCTCTGCAGCCCAACAAGAGGATGACGAGTTCGTGTGCCAGATCGTCTATGTGTTCTACCAGATGGTTTTCCATCAGGCCACCAGAGATGTCATCATTAAAGACACCCGTATCCTTCCACCCTTCCCCCTCTCCGAACCCCACCATCATTCAGGGCAGGGCAGACTGAGTGGCATACATGAGCTACTGAAATTAGTACTACACAGAAAGCAAAAGTTCTGATCCGGTTCCAGAAGTGAAACAGAGAAGACCTAGTGATGACCATGAACCATCCTCCATTCACACTCCTTAAGGGAAAACACAAGATTGGACTCAGTAATGTATTAGCTGGGTTCGGGTCAGTGTTCAGGTTTTCTAGTGTGTGTACATTTGCTCCATTACATGCTGCAGTTCCTGAACTCCACCTCCAGAGGCTCCCC
>JAMWET010001652.1:825000-876382 GCA_024036415.1 Prochilodus magdalenae | reverse complement strand
GTGGCGAAGATGGTGGTGTAGCAACACCACCAACAGCGTCCTTTGGAACGTAGAATCACTCTAAACATCTGTGCCTTAACTACAATGGAACCGCTTAGTACCAGTTATTGTTAATCTTCATTTAGCTGATTTCATTTTTTGATCTTTTGCCATTTTTAATAAATTAGCGTTCTCCGCAATATAGAGTAAGTGCTCTGTGTTCGTCTTGTTCTGCATTTTAGCTGCACTAACTGATAGGCATTTGGTAAAGTGGAATCAATCATAAAAACAGGTGAAAACGAAGCCGCCTATGAACAAGGAGGACAAGATCACGAAACACACACTAGCCTTGGGGCACAATTTCAAACGCTTCAGGAAGGACTGTCCCTTCCCCCAAGCTTACAAAAAAGAAGATATGTCTATTTACACTTTCTCTCAGCAATTCTGTCTTGAGGGGAGACGCAGCACAATTCTTTGAAAGTCGATCCACACCATTTGTTACACAGAACACAGGTGGGGTGGAAGGGGAAAAGTCACAGTGGTACCAGTTACAGACACTGTTTAGGGAAAGACGCAGAGGTGAATCGGGGTGCACGAGAACCAACGTTACAAGTCTTGCACCGCTTTTCTTCTTTTATCTAGACCAAGGCAATTCAATCAAACATGTGCAGCGATGTGCCGAAAGCATAAACGTGTCTATTAGTACTCGTCCGGAGGACTACAGTCAGACAAATGCACACAAACTGTGCAATACACAAACAGCAGCATATAAGTAAACCGTTCTCTCTCCCTTTGAGCTAATAAGGATGCTTTTTACGGCCACAGCCAAAAGAAAATGTCTAAAAAACAAAAAAAAACAATCCAAAAACAAACAAAACTAAACCACGAACACAGAAAGCAATTTCTGTACTCAGGCCAGGCTGGGGGAAATGCATTTATGCATGCTCTCGAAGCAGGAAACAAATGCATATTGCTGTGTGAGCGGGTGTTGTGAGGCACAACTACAACAGGCTCTGTTGCCACGAGCTTCCATCTAATCAGCCATTTGAGCACGTCTGCAAAGAGAGATTGGGGGGACGGGGAGGTTGTCGCACCGGGGGGGTTGACGGTTGCCAAATCAACGCCGCATCCTCTCTGCATCCCTTAAAGGCCATTAGCCGCACACTCGGCCAACCCATCTGGTGCACTTAACTACAGATTTCGGCAGCTTCCCCCTCCCCGGCTGCCTGTGTCAAGTATGTAATTGTTAGAAGACTCATACTTGTGTGTGAACAGGTGAAAGTCACCACAGACGCAAACATTTCCCCTGCTTCTTACCAACCGCTTGCGTTCAGCTGGGTATCCCTAAGCAAACTGACCACAGGGCTTACATGGAAGCTGGTTTAAACAGACACATGCTACTGTCCGTGGTTTACAGGCCAGCTACCACCTCTCACAACTCACACTGGCAGAGTGGATTAACCTCTTCCCTTTTTTTGTTTTGTGTTTTTAACCACCCTGCCTATCGGACCCCGTGCTCTCAGGTTCTAGCAAAACAAAGAAACGAGCAGGTTTAGTGTTGCGATCAAGACCATTGAACTGCGCTGGAAACAAAACAAAAACACAAATCCATAAACACAATACGGAATAACAGTGAAGCCTATATGATTCTCAGTGCAAGAGAAAGATGTCAACTCCATGTACATAGGATAGTTAAGCCTTTGGCTTGGAGGGAATACAGTAGCTCTGGTCTGAGTCCATTTCGATGCATGTGCAGCAGAACTCATGCATTACGGTTGCGAGGACTGCGGCATTGCATGCGGTGGCTGCTGCGACGGCCCTGTCTGCGCTGGGGGTGGAGGGGGAGGAGGTCCGGGCTGCATTCCGGCCTGCGTGTTGGGCGAAGGAGGGGGTGTCGGGCGTTTGAACTTGTCTGGACTGTTGCTTCTTCTTGGGGAAGGTCTCTGGGAGGAGAAGGGACAGTTAGGTCAAGAGGTCCATACAATATAACTGCATTTCTGAATCATTCTAGCACATCTGCCATGCATGTTCACACATTATAGCACAGTGGTGAGCCTACATTGAGAGCAATAGCATTTAGCACTGTCAACAGGTTTAAACAGAACTTGTGGTCAACCTTCACAAAATTGTAAAATGTGCTTCAGGCCATGAAACTGGGTGGGTAGAAATGAGATCCAATTTTTAGGAGAAACGTTTCACCCTGTTTTATCTAGGTCTCAAAAGATTGTGAAATAAAGTTCTTCATACTTCTCCTCCCTGCCAAAAACTGGCTCTCAAATAGCTCAGATAGAGTTATTTTTAAGTTTGTGCTATTAACGTGCTAAGAAACAATAAGAGAGGATGCACTTCCTGCATATTTGCAGGAGAAATACAATAAGGTTAAGCAGGAAGAGGTGGAAGAAGCATCTTACCGTCAAACATTCAAGTAGGATTCCATTAGATAAACCAGTGTCAATAGAACCATTATGAAGATTTGATCCTTTTCTATAACAGACCCAAGGCATTACATAAACTGACCTGGTTAGAGCCCTATTGGTTGTGGGGGAAATACCGGCTCATCTGGTGGACTAACTGAAATTGTCCTCAAGGTATTAATTTTCTCATAACCTTTAGACCACTGTACATGCAGTGCAAAACAAGGTTATTATGTTTGGCTGAATGGCTAACCGCCTGCTCAGCTGAATGAAGTCACTGATGTTTTAGCAAAAAGAGATCATAAGGGTAGAGATATTTCACTAGGTGAAGAATAAATAGCATTTATTATGCCATATATTATTATTTATTTATTAACTTCTTTAGAGTTTACTTGATATGTTTCTGAGACATTAACTTGTTGGGTCTTTGACCATTCAAAAGCATAGCATCCGCGTTGTATGGCATAAAAGTACAAGACGTGTTTCGAGAAACTCAAACTTGAAACCACATTCAGCATTTTAGCCAGTTCCAGGAAAGCTGCTGTGTGTTTATGCTACAGGTTTGCCTCCATTTCTTTTTTAAATATATATTCCAAATGTAGCTCACTACTTGTTAAAGGTAAAGCAACATCCCAGAATAAAACGCAACAGTTTACCTACAAAATTAGGTTTACTGCAGCATCTAAAATGGTTCTGAGAATAAAATTATACATATGCTATACTTTGTATACACTGTCTACAACACAAGCTACCCTGTGATTTACATGTCTGGTTCTAGCTATGACATAGTGCTAGAGTGGCTGTGGCAGCCCATGAAGCCTCTCTCATCTGCACTAAATGTCCAATTCAGCTTCTTCTGTAATTTGCCAGTTCTCTGAGGTTGCTAGGAAACATTCAGAGTAACGATGGAAACTAAAGACATTTGAAGTTCAGTGGCTCCACAATCATCAATATTCCCTTTTCTTATCTGTTCGATAGAACAGGAAGATCTACAAGAGCACTTGGCTTCACACAGAGGTCCTTGCTTCCTTAGAGCTCTGTCTCAGTAGGGGCTGACCTGGAGCATTTGCTGGGTTAACTGACAAAGGCCTTAGGAAAACAGAAGGATGGGAAACAGAAACAGAGAGTAGCGGAGTAAGAGAGGGAGGATGTAACTCACTGCAATGCCATGTGACGCCCCCACATGCACGTGCAGGCCCGGCGTGTTGTAGTAGGACATGCCTGCTCGGGTCAGTGTGGTTGGTGGGGTAAAACCCACTGTGTGACTGGCATACGAGAGTCCTGCAACACACGGACACAGACACACACACACAGACACAGAAAGCAGCACAAATCAATCAGTGAAATTTCTATACATCCTAAAGAACCCAACTGCCTTGGAATACATCAATTCAGATCATTACATCCTATAACAACTGTTTAACTAATTTAACACATTTGATTTATTTCAGCGTCAAAGATTGATTGCTACTGAAAGAGGTGGGGGAAAAGGGGGTTGCTGCAGGCAAAGAATTGAGAAGGGCATCTTTTAAGGGGTAGTTTGGCTGCAGGTTTTCATTTCAAACCAACAGGAGCACAGCTGATTTCTCCTAATCAGTCAGGAGTCCTTTCTGTGGAATTCTACCGCTTTCTCAATACATCTACAACTTAGTCATTACGAAACCAAAAACAAATTCGTTTTTTTGAAATAACAGATTGTAGGAAACTTGTGGCACATTTATGGGGCAAAAGCTGGATTATTTGGATAATTTTTTGGCTTACACAACATTCTAGACCCCCGCCCGCCCCCCCTCCAAGGATATTACACAGAGAAGCGTATCTATTCTATTGTGAAACAATGTCTCCAGCGTCAAGCACTGTTCACAATCACTTTAAATAACTTTGCGTGAGAGCTTTTACACGCATTAGGCATTGGTCCCGCCCACTACCACTATTAATAATTCTGAAAAGTTGCTCTAGAACGAAGAATTTCACATCAAAGTGTTGAGAATGACCTTGTTTACTATTATGATTATGCAGAAATTGCTGGAAATATTGGTGGAATTTCCCCTTTCAGCCCAGTCTACAATGGATACATACAATGGTATACAATGGGTGAAATCTATACTGACTGTTTACACAGACGCGGCTTATGAGAAACTGCAAATATTTGCACAGAACACCTGCTTCCTGAACTTATACAACACCAAACAAAATGCATTTGTCAAACACCTTCCTCGCCATCATTTTTAGGACACACTGACAGCCATAGGAGTGGTACACAGCTGAAACTAGCAGGCAGTCCAAGTTAGAGAACTGAATAGTGTAAAGCAACCATGAAATAAGTGTTTGATCACACTAAACAATTATTGTTTTAATTGTAGTGTAGAACTGTCAAAAAAAAGAAAAGAAAAGAAGAACAAAGTTAGCCAGAAATTACTTGCAGCCAGCAATACGGCTTGTATCTCATCTAAGCTGGGTAGCACTTAAGGCTGACCACTCACCTTATTTTACAGTAGGCATAGTCACAGGCATATAAAATATTAGATGTGCACTAGGAGTGTAAAATTACAACGCATGAGGGTGGTGAAGGCTGCACAGAGGTCTGTCGGAGTCTGCCTCCCCACCACCACGGACATATACACCTCCAGATGCAGGAAGAGGGCTACCTGCATCATGAAGGACCCCACTCATCCAGCACACTCACTTTTTGTCCCGCTCCCCTCAGGCAGGAGGCTGCGGAGCATTAAGTGTAAAATGAACAGACTGAGGAACAGCTTCATTCCGGAAGCTGTAAGACTTTTAAACGCCACTTAGTGGAACGACTGCACCGACACTTTGACGACACTAGTCACTTTAAATACACTCTGCTGCTACCTTCTCCATTTCCTGCTGCTCTTCTCTCTGTATTTTATTTTCATTTTTACATATATTTTTATATATTTATGTTTATTTTATTTATTTAAGTTCTGCTGTCTGGGTAAAACTGGGTCCTTGGGTACCACAATTTCGTTCCACCCCATGTACCACATGTGATGCGAATGACAAAGTCTCCTTGAATCTTTGAATTGTTCAAAATGAGCCTATTCATCAAATTCACACAGGTATCGAACTACATATTCGGGCTAGAATAGGACCATCTATTGTGGATCTCTATAATGTTAGTACATGTTCATTTTTTTATTGATTTTCCAAAACAAAAATGATCAGCTATTCTTAAACAAACAAAAATTACATAAAGACATGCTGGTTGTGCTAATATACAGCATCTGCATGAGCAGTGCTAAATCAGACCAATAATAAATTACATAACTGAGGTGTGGTAAAATGTGACAGCTAGGAGGTCAGTGATTTACACCCTTGTGAAGCTATGAATCCTGTTTGAATAGCTAAACAGAAGACAGGCTGTGGGTAAAATGCAGACGAACAGTGGCTTATGTATAATCTTCATTCCTGTAATGCTGAACACGGTCAGTCTGTAGCACTGTGCCATAGTGCAGCACGCTGATTGCAGGGAAAGGTGTGTGTGGGCATGTGTGTACCTGGTGATATGGGTCTGCTTGAGCTCGGGGAGGGTGTGTAGGGTATTGGGCTGGACACAGTGCGGGGACGAAGGCCTTGGGCCGACATTTCATTGAAGTACCTACAGCAAAAGAGAGGCAACAGTAAATAAACACATATCAACAAACCAATGTGCCCTGCCCTGGCAGTGCAGCAGTGTTTCCAAATGTGGCCCTGACAACAGGATGCCCTCATCATGATTTTCCTAAGAAATGAACTGCCACTTGAACAATGAGAAACTCTGAGTGCTCAGAGGTTTCTGGGTAATATATGCCTTATGCTTGGAAAATACCAACAATTGTATAGTAACATTCATGACCGTGTCTATTTATATCGGACGAGGTCTTTTCATCAAAGTCTGTTCACACGGAAATACATGCGGGGAAAAAGCATGTTAGAACAAGTCATAGCATCTTCTAAACCAGAGACTCAAAGTGGTGAGTGATGTTTAGAAGGGTAAAGTTCATTCTGACAAATCACATACAGCAAGAACTGTGCATCCTCAGGGATTTCCCTCATTGTGAAGTGAGAGATATTTTTCCATATCGATCTGGACTATTTATAGTTTAATAGTTGCTAATATTGCTGCGCCAGCACCTACCCACTTAGATTTAAAGACTGAAAGATTTAAATCCCTTGTTGATCCCACAGTGGGGAAATTTAGTCTCCGCATTTAACCCATCCGTGAACACCCCACAAGCACACTCACTAGTGAACACACGAGGGGGCAGTGAGCACACTTACCCGGAGAGGTGGGCAGCCCTATCCACGGCGCCCGGGAAGCAGTTAGGGGTTAGGTGCCTTGCTCAAGGGCACCTCAGTCGTTACTGTAGGCTCAGGGAATTGAACCGGCGACCCTCCGGTCACAAGGCTGGTTTCCTAACCTCCAGCCCACGACTGCCCCACTACCCCTTAGGTTTCATAATGTACAACCCTTTTTGTTTTGTGCAACTGCTACTGGCTGCTGATTTCATCCGGGATCAATAATCTCTCTCTCAAATAACTGTGACGCCTACAACGGCATACCTACAAAGCCACGTCTATAGCGTCAACCCTACAACGTCAACCCTACAACGTGCGTCATGTTTGTGTGGCAGTGCAGCTAAACATGCTGTGTTCAGGCTAGAGATGTTATTTTGAATTTCTGGAATTTAGGTAGCTGACCGAAAAGAAAAGTACTGTTTACATTCTAAAGAGACCAAATAATTATTAATCTGATTATTGCTACAGCTTTACTGTATTAGTCAACTACTCAACAAGGCTGTACAAAATTCCGCAGCACAAAGGAAGCAGGCAGAGGAGGACATGCATAAACAGGATTGTTTTTTTATTAAGCAAACTGGGGAATCTGGACAAACTGGGTTTTTTATTAAGCAAAAGGCTAACCTTTTAGAAACTGTAGGTTAAATCACAACACAGTGAGTTTAATATCGGATGAGAGACAGTCGTTGTCTTGTACACGAAGTAAATTATTATCTTCTCAGTGAATAATGTGGAAACATGCTGGCATGTCAAGGCAACACTGAGAACAGAAAAACATCTTTTCTAACTTCAGGTAATCATTTAGAGTTCTTGGTCATGTCTGTGGCATGTTAAGACATTAATGCTTTATAGAAATGTTAGCAGATTAAAATAATAACAGGCCATTTAAGATGCTAATCGCTGAGATTACAGCACAGTTTTTGTCCAGAATCAGTTTAGAATATTTACTGTTTTACACACGAGAAGCAGATGCTCTGAGAATCTCGATTATTATTACATCCGCATGGAGGAACATTTACTGACTGTTCTTCTGTTTCAGAAGCAACACCAGTATGTTTTCATTTCCAGCGTTTGCAGTGGGGTTGGGAGGTAAGATGGCAATAATGCATATTGTGTTATTTAGAAATGATCCCAGCATTAAACACGACAAATTCTTAGTTCATGTCTGAACACCCAAATCAAAAAAAAAAACAGGAAAAAGTCAGGAAAATGACAAAACAAAACAAAAAAAAAAACTAAAGGCTGCCACACGTCACAGCAACGCTGCGGAATATAATTAGTACTAGTGCTAATAAACGTCATATTCAATTTTTACATTAAACTTATATGAACTGTGGTTGGGGTAGCTCAGTGGGTAACACCACTACTCAGGGTGCCACCTCTACATGTGGGAGACTAGGGTTCGAATCCTAACACTACGTTGGCCTACCTGTAATCATTAACCTTGTAAGTCGCTCTGGATAAGAGCGTCAGCTAAATGCCATAAATGTAAATGTAACTGAATTAAATATAACTTCCACTTTCATTAATCAAACTCATTACAAGCTGAAAAAACAGGGTTAAAAAGACAGTAACCATAAATGGGTGCAATGCTACGTACTTCCGTAGCATTCTGTGGTCTTGATAAGGTTTTAATGTAACACAGTAATGGAAAAAAAATAATAAAAATAAAAATAAAAAAATACTGTGCTCAGAGCTGGCACACAGTGTCAGTGGTGGTGTGCAAATCTTCATTGGAAACAGTGGCTGTGAATGTTTGAACACTGTGTGTGGTGGCCTCGAGCATGATAATAGCTCAGCGACGATTACCGCAATACAGAACATGTTCGTTCAGCATCACCTGGAATAAAGTGCTGGCTGAATCATGCCTTAAAACTCATGCACTGTGTTAACAAGTTTGTTGACCACATGGGCAAAAAAATGTTTTTAATTGTTTTACCATTTTTGAAATAACACTGCTAACTTTGAGAGTATTTAAAGACGAGTTGAAGGTATTAAAGAAAGGGATATGGTCAAAAAAGTTCTATGATTCCACAATTTGATAACTTTCATCAATAGTTAGTGCTAAGTGGTTCCAGCCTTACTGGAAATAGCTGAAAGGTCTGAAATTGTCTGAACAGCTGTGCCCATGAGAATTCTTTCCATCCATTCTTGTCTCGCAAAAAAGCAACACTGAAGAGTCACATGTTGGATTAAATACCTCTCATCATCCATCTCCAGGCTGGACTCACTCTCTGAGAGCTGCCTGCACAGAGCCTCCCGTCGCTCCACCTCCCGCTGCAGCTTCCTCTGCAACCGAATGTTCTCCTCCCGCATGATCCGCTCCTCTTCAATGTACTGGGCCCGCTTCTCAGTGTCTGATATGGACAAAGCACAAAGAACCATCCTTAACATCATTACATTACAGACCATGGGTGGAAGTGAATTCAAAAGGCATTAACTGTAAGTCACATGTATGGTGTACAATAAACCGAAAGGACTTCACCTGGATCACATCAAGTACTTGAATCACTCATTTCAATTAACTGTGTCCAACAGGATTTTGAAACATACACTAAAGATAACATTCAGCAAGATTACTTCAGGATGAGTATAATCAGTACTTGACTGCACAATCTTACTCCAGCCTACTTGAACACAATGATTAAAACACTATGAGTCAGAACCTTAAGATACAATAGCCCTTTGGCACAACGTTCATTTCCCATGGTACACATCTAGAAATGGGCCATCAGTCCTCCAACTTTCCAACTTTTTCACTTTTCCCATTTCCAAATTTCAATGTAAATGCAGGTTTGAGGAAACATAGCTTAGGATTTCATCAGCTCAGTGGGCAGGCTTTCACAGTATGCAGCCCCATCTAGTGGACACTGACAGAAACATCCATAACGCTACCAACCCAAATGCACATATTGGAACGGGGCTCTCCTAAACCATGACATTTACAGTGATGCACTATACAGCTGGGAATGTTCTGATCAGCACTTTGTGTACTATTACATACATTATTCTTGCTTTATATTTATGGATTTTAAATAAATGAAAAAAAAAAAAACTGATGTTAGAAAATAATGACAAAAAGCAATTGTACAAATATAATTTTTTATAATATGTTTGATCATATTTAGGTGGATCAGTATCAGTACTTGTTATTGGTCCATACTTGGGAGGGCTAGACATTGTTATTAGTATTAGGGAAACAAAAGTGCTATCAACGAATCCCTTATAAAAAAAATTTAATTAATTAAAATGAAAAAAAAAAAATTTGTGCTTAAGGTTCACAAGGACTTGCAGCAAGGTGAGAACTGGGTGTGATTGTATCGGAGATGATTAGATGCTAATGTCATAACGCCCTTCTAGTAATATATATAGATATATAGTTTATATATCTATGACCTTTGTTTTTTTTTTTTTTTTTACACTCATTAGCCTCTAACAGTAGTCAGTGACCATAACAGTAACAGGGTCTAGTAACAGTGTTCATTTCTACTGTTACACTCAGTAACAGTGACTGGCCTTTGATATTCCAGACCTCTAAAAGTAATCAGTGGCAGTAACTGTATTACTGCAGTGTCACTGTTACAGTCGGTGAAGAAATTACCTTCATAAAATTTTTATTTTATTCTTGTAATCTTAGTAGAGCTGGATTACTTTTATCCTTCCAATACTGGTAACATTACCCAACCCTTAAGCACTGCCCTGTATTAAGCACTGATGCAGATCCTATGTTTCTGGCCTAATTGTGATTAAAGGTTACAAGTTCTAACATTTAAACATTCAAAAACACTTAAAATTCACGTCCATGTCACAAATAAAATGAACCACTGGAGGGCTGCTGTTAGCATTTATGCATGGTGCGTTATCTGGCTTATGTGGTATACAGGCAAGACTAATACCTTAGGAAGAACTCCAACTGGTATATCACTGAATATACTGACCTCCTGTGATATACTAGCCACTTACTGCTAATACGGCTACTTGTAAACCCATCTGATGTGTTCAGTTCAATGTATCTATTTCTTAGTTGTTATTCTGGTAAGCATCTGACTGGTTATCATGAGTTAACCTAAACATTTCTGTCTAAAGACAAGCGTTTTATATTCCCCAGTGTACTAATACACATAGGAAAAGTTATGAGCCTTCAAAGCTTTATTTTTCCATTTACAATGCTCTGGTTTTGACAGGTGGGTTCCCATTGAAGGTCATGGTTTCTTCCTCCTGCTCTTAAGGGACTTTTTGTTTCTCACTGTTGCCTCTGGCTTACTCATTTGGGGCTTGGGCCCGGACTGTCTGTGAAACTGATTGTACACATTAATTTTGACCTCTTAAATAGGTGTAGTATAGCAAAGGAAGCAGTTTTAATAGATCTGTCCAAGCTCCATGCACAAATCAATTCTCTCTGAGCACCTGCTGCAAGCTTTCACAGAACTAATGGCCAACTGAACCCAAATAATTTATCTTGGCATTAATATTCACGACACAACTTGCCACGTTACTGAGTTTGAGCTTTTTGGCCATTTGTGGCCAAATATTCCAGTGCCTGTAATTTCCCAGACACGAATGACAATGATGATGATGATATTTCAAGCAGACAAAAAAAAAAAAAAAGAAGACAGACACCTTTCATTTTATATGGCCCTACAACGCATTTTGTGCTAAATGCTTAGTGTTGAGCGAGCATAGCTAAACTTAGCTTCAGCACTCACGCTGCAGTTCGGCAGTACGCAAGTTCTTCTTCAGCCTCTCCACCTCACTCTTCAGGAAGCGGATGTGTCTCATCATGTTCTCGGGAGAGTCAATCTCCATGGAGATGTCCCTGGGGGAAGGAGGAGCGGAGACTGGCTGGTCGAGCTTCTCTTGGAGAATCCTACAGGGATTGGATGCAGCGGTAGGACACAATGGTAAAACTAAAAACGCATTTCTTAGCAACAGACTAAACCAAAACGCATAAACAGTTAGTGTAGTTAAAGCCTTTAAGTCTAAGCTCTTTTTATTCTCATTATTATCACTTAGTATAAAGTATTTGGGTATCAGGGCTCTAAAACGTTTTCATGAACAAAAATAAATAAATAAAAAAATACACAGTATTTTGCAACCACCAACACACAAACATTACATCTGTTACTTTTTTTTTTTTTTTTAGTTTATTATTATTATTATTATTATTATTATTATTATTATTTGTCGTACCCTCAGACTCGCAAATGATTTTAAATCAATTTTCACATGATTTTGCTCAACATATAATTTTACAAGATTTTATCTTACCATTTTTTGCCTAAATCCTGAAGTGGTCAAATTGTCATGCTTTCTAGCTATCGATACTTAGCTTCTGACTGATGAAAAAACAGCACCAGCTCAAATAAATATTATACACAGCCTTCCTTCTAAAAAAATAGCCCAAAAATCTGAACTTTCACTGCTTCTGTAAGAATCATGTCTCAAAGAACGGTGCTTTAATGTCCTCAATTATTTATGCATGTACTTTTGTTTTTTAATTACACAAATTTGCTTCAATTAAATACATAAAATAGCACCCAATTCAATGCAATGTAAAATATGCACAAGCCAACAACTGCAGTCAGCTTGCAAGTCACAATCAGCACAAATAACTGCTTTTTAGGTAAAGATGAAATAACTACACCAGGCCTGTTTATATGGCACATATGGTTGTGTGCTTATGTTCATCTACTGAACTGATTCGTTCAGTAATCACAAGCAGACCAAAGCTTTTCAATATACTCTCACATGAGTTCGCTTTCATCAAATGTCATGATGCAAAAAACATTATTAGCTAACAGGTCTGCATTTGTAAATGCAAATTGACTTATAACATCAAACACTGCACTGGAATTATTTTGAGCAGAGCAAAATCGGAACAAAAAAATATTTAGGGTAAGAAGTTCTGAGGAAAAGAAATTGAAGTGTTGGTCCACATTCAGGCTGCAGGGGCTAGAATTCAGCCTGCCTAACTAAATACAGAATGCTGTTGATATCTGAGAACAAGTACTTTAGCAAAGTAAAGCAATGACAACAGGAGCTCAAACCTATTTTATATTCACAGGAACTTGACTGGGTCAAAAGTACCCCCTATATCACACCACTGACCTTTTCTCAGCTTCCAGCTTGTCCATTCGCTTCCATAGCCGGTTCACCAGTGCCTCTTGTTCTTGCTCCAAAGTGTTTTCCAAGTCAATCTTCTCTCTCCTGAGCTGATAACAGACAGTGCAGGCTTATTAGAGGGAAACCAACTAAAGAACTAAGCCTTAAAACTAGGCACACCAAAAGAATATGCAGTTTTTTTATTTGCTGAGGCAAATACAGAATCACATTTTAAGAGACCTTAAAGGCCTAGTAGCCTTGGACTAAGCAAAAGTGCTAATGGCATATCACTACTGAAAAAAAGCTTATTAGTCTAGGCCTATGCTTAGTGTGTGCCTGGAAACCAACCACAAAATTCTACCCTCTGACTTTCTACTATAACACCTATAGAGGGCAACAGTGAGTAATGTGTTCACATTCCAATGAATACCACCGACTTTGCTACATTTCTACATAATGTTTATGTGAAATTCACCAAAAGAAGGTCACCACCTGGACTTTACTAAGCACATAGGTATAAGCCACCCATTGGATAATCACTGCATGGGGGATTATGTTTCAACTGATGCAGTAAGTAGTTTCTCATGACTACCTGAGCATACAGAACGACCTGGTTATTCCACCAATGGATTTTTTCTACCCTGATGGCACGGGCATATTCCAAGATGACAATGCCAGGATTCATCTGGCTTAAATTGTGAAAGAGTGGTTCAGGGTGCATGAGACATCATTTTCACCACAGAGTCCAGACCTGAACCCCATTGAGAATCTTTGGGATGTGCAGTAGAAGACTGCTCAGTGGTCAGAATCTCCCATCATCAATACAAGATCTTAGGAAAAAGGGAATGCAACTCTGGACAGAAATAAATGTTTGTGGAAGCTTGTGAAAGCGAATGTGTGCCATGGTGAAAGCTCAAGGTCGGAGTTGGGAGATGCCAAGCACTGACAGCTAGACTGAACAAAATCAAATAGTCCAGCTCTGTCCTGGGGTGTCATCTTGACCCAGTGGAGGTGGTGGGGGACAGGAGAATGAGGACTAAGTTTAAACACATGCTAAAGAACCTCTCTCACCCCATGTACCACTCTCTGAAGAAATTGGGCAGTTCGTTCAGTGCCCGACTGCTGCACCCACGGTGTGTGAAGGAGAGATACCGCAGATCCATGTGCAATAAAACTCAGGAATCTACTGTATTTCTATTTGTACAATTTATATTTTCTGTAATTTTTGTATATAGAGATCTTATTCATTATTTGTATGTTTCCTGACACTTCTGTTCTTTGCTCTGTGCTGCTGTGGCATTGTAAACTTCCCCACTCTGGGATCAATAAAGCATTATCTTATCTTAGATAGGAAAATAGCTGATTAATCAATTTGGCCACTGTAAGCTTGCACGATAGTTGCATACAATGAACAACAAAGAATTACACTGAAAGTCAGCAAAACTCACAGGAAACAGTCAGATAAAAATCACAGGCCTACTATTACACCACTGCACATTACTCTTCTTTTAGTCTTCCTAATGTTCTTTGTATGAGAGATTAATACAGTGCTACCCCGGTACTAATACACAGGAACCTGTTACAAGTCCAGTAGGTCAATTTGGTGCAGTCCCCAGGACTGATGTACTAAAAGGTTTCGTACTGTAAGAATACCTGTTCTAAGGTGAGCTGCTTGGAGATGGTGTCATTCTCCAGCTTCTTGATCTTCTTCATCAGTTTATTAACCTGGAACTCCTGCTCCTGCTCCAAGTGCTGCTCCAGCTCAGCCTTCTCATGTTGTAGCTTGAGAGAAGAGAGAGAAGAGACGTGTCTTCAAGACTCATACAGTATTCTCAGCATTGCATTAGCAGGATGGGGGATTTCTATCATATGCTAATGCAGAGAGCTGCATTTCAGTGGGAAATAAAAAAAAAAAGTTCTACCCATTCCTGCCTGTGCTGAGGCAGTGCAAACTCACAGGTGTCTGTTTCTCACGTACATACACACAGATCTCTACACTTACACACTCTTCCTTCTTTCAGAAACCTTGAAGGCACCAAGAAAATGCTGAAAGCCTCAAACGTGACCTTGGGGAGTCACTCAACAAATTCCATCCTCCCAAAATGTTCCCCAAAACCACATGACTCACTGCCTAAACGCCCTGAAAGACCTTGCTGAGACAATTCTGCCTTTTTAAACTGTTGCTACATGCAAGTGATTTTTTTTACACAGATTTAAGCAAGAGGCTCACATGACTGACTGATAACATCTGTCACTAGTTAAAAAAAAAAATCTGTCACTACCTCAATTGACGGTTCCTGTGGTCTCCTTAAAGATGCACAGGAAGCAAAAAATTCTCATCATGTTAAGGCAGTACAGAAAACGGCAAAAGTTCTCGAAATAAAAACTGCTGCTTCATAACCATGCTCATTTCTTGGATTTTCTTTCATCCCAACTAGATCCGCGGAAACACTGTGTTCTTGCTCAGCTTTCTACAATCATCGGCATCTTATTAGACTTGCTTATCTCCTTGGTACACCTTGTAGATGCCGAGTTAAAGAGTGTACCTTATCTTCCTACCTCTAGCCTAGAGGCTACCCACTGGTTTATCCCTAAAGAAGGGACATTCAGGAGAGAAATCTACAGCAGGGCCACATGTAGGGTCAATGACTGAAATCTATTCATTTAGCAAATCTGTCTATTTGTCTTCTCACAACAATGTAAACACACTCCCTGTAATGCAATCTTTATTATATAATATAATACAACACAGAGCTTGCAACAAACTAATTACCTTTTATTGCCCTTCCAGCCAGGCGAGGCAAAGCAGGCATGCACAGCTTTACACTTTGCTCTGCATGCCTCTAGAAGCTTGTGTGTAAAACATTCGAGGCATAAAAATAAAAGCATTAGTATCACTTCAAATTGCCATCTGTGCTGCGTTGCCTCTGGTATAAAGCTGACTTATCCTCTCTTGTTTTTTTATATAATGCTGGTAAAAATACACAACATGTACTTACTGAGTTTATTCAGTTTGTCTACTTCAAAATGAAGAAAGATGAAATATGGATGATATTAGGCTATAGGGTAGACAAGTCTTGCAATGAGTATCTGGTTTAGGCTTTGGCAGTGACATGCTTAAAACCATTAGAAACACTGATACACTCATACCAGGCCATACCATGTCACTGCTGTGCTGACACGGGTCCATTACATAAACCATAGACAGCCACTGTCGTATGGTATGGTTCCTTTTTTAAGACACAAGCTGATAAATCAAGAAACAAATGGGCAAACCAAGTACATGGTTACAAGGTGTAACCATGCATATGGAATACATAAGCCAATATTGCAAATTTCCCCACTGTGGGATCAATAAAGGGTTATCTTATCTGAATAAAAAGGCCAACACACCTGGTCAAATAAGCATGCTCAAATAAATCAAATCTGGGTTGGCTAACAGTTATTAACAAAATTAAATAGCAGATCTCACAAACTGCTGCCATCCTACCTTGTGCTGGTAAGCTGGTATGTTTTGTCCTTAGTACACTTTTCCCCTGAATGTCAATGAACCCTCTGAGTTATGAGATCATTAAAAAGCTGAAATACAAATGCTGCTACAACCATGCATGTCAACACTCGTGTGCATAGAAAGGATGCCACAAGACATTTATTAAGACATCTCATTTAATACTGTCCTTTATCCCTATTCTATAACAACAGCTATTCAAAATGTCACTCAACGACCACATGTAACATGTCTGCTGGGGTATTTTGGTGAGGGCGCCAATCTTATGACGTCAGTGCAATCACGTAGCAGTGTTGGGTTGCCTGTACACATAGTGTAACTACTTAGCAACCTCATATTCCAGAGGATCCAGTAACATTCACAATAGCCTTTGAACATTCTTGTTATCACAAGCTGACATGTCTTTTGCAGTTTGGAGATGGTCATAACTTTTCTTCTAGGTAAATAAAAGTCAACCCTGGAATTCCTTATATGGGCATGCAGATGACCACAAACGACAGTAAAACTTGCGAGGTCTATGGACGTGGGTGTAATGTGTCTACGTAATAAACTGATAAAGTGTAATATGTGTATAGGATGGAGGACCATGAAGAACAAACAAGGTAACCCAGCCTCACTGTGGCTCAGCACTCACTTGCATAAGTTTTCGAGAGAGCTCATTGGTGAGGAACTCTTCTTCTTTTTCATAATTGACAGCTAGTGTTTCTTTCTCCTTCTGCAGAGCCTGGATCTTCTTGAACAGTGTGTTGCTGATGAACTCCTCTTCTTGTTCTGCCCTGGCTTGCTGAAGAACAGAAAGCACAACAAGTGGAAAGTTAATTTTCAATGATGTAACTGCACATTAGAAGTTAGAAACATTCTGTGCATCACAAAGACTTGAATGAAATGCATGTAAACGGGCAAATCAGTATTCAAGGACACAGTTATTTGCAGGCAAACCGTTAGCACAAACAGTTGACAACGAAACTGGAACATTATCAAATATTTAGGATCTGGCAGTCTGTGTCGAACTCTCTCACCTCAGAGTCCTGGCATGGTAAATGAATGCGAATGAGGAAGCTGCCTGAGGGGCAACTTAAGCTGATGTCATACAATATTCAGCCGGCAAGACTTTTCGGGATTCATGTCGGTGTCTTTCTGAGCTTCCAATGGAAGACTGCTCAAAGGCATGTGAGGCCAGATTTCACACACTGATCAGGTGAAAGACTTGTCATGGGTCTTATTCAGAGAGGACTCGATGGCACTTTATCTGTTCTGATACCAACAGAAAACATGAGCATTGTCTAATACCAATCAGATATTTTTATATGCAAAACTAATAATCTTAAAAATAAGCTTAATTTTAGATGAGCATCTAAAAGGAGGCTGTAAACTACTCAAACACTCTACTAGCCCACAAGAACCATACTGCTCAGACTACATCACACAGTGTATGTTGTATTTCAGCTACAAGTGGTAGTGTTAGATCGGACACATTCTTTAACTAATCCAGGATTGTCTGTCATTACTGTGTTATTGGATTAGTGCAATCTCTAGCTGGACTGCACATGAACAACACAAACTGGCACAACTAGTAGTAAATATTACTAAATTTAGAGTCACAGAAAACAGCAGCTCCATTTGTCCAATCAACAATCAGTTGTCCATTTTTAGACACATTTTTCAAAGCTGGATAACGAGCAAAACAGCTAATCCTGCCAAACACCACAAACTCCATTCCAATGGCCGACAGTGACCACAGGCTGGTGCACATTTCACAATCTGACCACAAAGAAATGCCCTAGTGGACACATGCAGATGGAGAATTTTTTGCATTCTTTCTTCCCTTGGTTGGTCTGACAAGGAACTAACTTTATCAACCCAGTTTCTGTTAAAATTCACAGTTGGAGCGAATGCAATAGCAGGTGTGATGGTGTAGCAACTGTGGTAGTCCCCTCTCCTGAGCTGGTCCACCTGGTGTCATAAGCCGGCTGGACACTCTTAGGGTCTACACTCCTTGTACATTTGATCAGGTTCATTTACCATACAAGTGCACTTCCAGTAACACCAGACAGTACTCCACCTGTGTCTCTCTTTACTTTGTTGTCCCCCGAACCTTTACTCTGCTCTTTAAAGGTCAGAACCCCCACAGGGCAGGTATTACGTGGGTCATTTTCAGCACTACAGTGACACTGACATGGTGGTGGTGTGTTAGTGTGTGTTGTGCTGGTGTGAGTGGAGCAGACACTGGAGATGGCTGGAGTTTTCACCTCAGTGTCACTGCTGCACTGTGAACAGTCCACCAAACAAAACCATCTAGCCAACATCTTCCTGTGAGCACTGTGCAGCAACAGATTAGCTACTGTCTCTGGCGATACTACTAAGTGGAGAACAAGAGGGGTCTCTAATACAATGGACAGTGTGTATGTGGAGACCACCCAATTCATACCAGTCCTTTTGAGGTCCAGACCACTGAAATAAGGACTTGGCCTGACCTGTTTGGTACTTTAATTGTAAAGACATTGTTATATAGAAAACAAGCTTCTACTAATGTGGTCAAAACTTCTATACTTGTAGGTCACAATGGCCTGCATCTGTCCCTGGATGAAATAATAAAATAAATCCCACTATACAGCATTTTTTAAGTGTTTTTAATAATAATAATAATAATAATAATAATAATAATTTTGTCTATTGTCTATTAGTTTTGTCTATTTTACTTTGCACTACACTATATACATATATATATATATATATATACACACACACACACACACATTCTTCAACTGCACTGGAGAAGGAGCCTGACCGTGTTTCGTTATACTGTACAACCCTGTATTGGTATAATGACAATAAAGTTGAACTGAATTGAATTGAATAATAATGTGCATATAATACAATATAATAAAAGATAATGTGTACAATAGTGTAATATCATATTTATTATTTCAAGATATAATAAAATATCTTGTCTGTATATGTATTCTAAACTGTATCCAAGTTAACGACCTACATCACTAGTTGTCAGCATTGTGACAGCAGGTGCAGGAACATTATGCACACCATTGCAAAGCTGACTTAGTGTACCAGGAAACGCAGCGTAAAACATACATTTAGTTTGACACTATGGTTCAGTAAAGTTTGAATAAAGTTATCTGAGAAGTGTCTGGGCATGGTTTGAATAACGGAGTTTGAATGCTTGACTGACGTCCCTGTTTGCTACATCAGTGAATCAGAACTAGGACAACAGTCAGCATGGGAGACACGAGTAAAACAGGATCTACATATCGCTGCTGTCCAAAGAAAAACATGTATCAACAGTCGTGTCTGTTATTACGTGCATCATCTGAACACAGCAGCTGCTGTTTACATTGTGTGAAAGTTTCATAAGGAACGGACCAACAGAAATGTCCAAACCTCGCTTAGAAAAAAGTCTGTACACAGGTGGCGACATAGGCTACTCCAAGGCTCCAACATAAATATCATCATCATCATTATGTGACGTCTTATAGGTACCTATTTGAACCGGAATGGCCAATGGGATAAACAAACAGACAGACAGAAAAATGGCATCCAGGCAGAGACACACACAAGCTGTCTGGAACGCTCGACTATGTTAGCTTTTGTCCACCTATCTTCTTCAACTGGAACAGGGAACAGAGTAGAGGAACACAGATTTGTTAAAGCCGTGCGGGTAGAACAAATCACATCAGCCTTGTGACTGATCAGAGCAATGCTTACACAAGCTCCAGCCCAACATTAGGACTTCCGAGGTTACCTCAAAAACAAGCAACACATCAGTCATTTATCAGACACTGGAAAGTCTTTCACCCATCACATTTAAGAGTAAATTCAGGAGTAGCATTAAAACACCTAGTTAGTAAGAAACATGGACTGCACTTGCTTTAAAACACTGCATAACTCCTTCTGGCCTCCTCCAACAGTTTCTCCAATATGTTTTGCAATAAAAAGCACAGTATAAAGGAGAACTGAAACCCCAGCACTGACAGAACAACGCTGCTGCTACAAGTTTTAATGTCAGCTGTCAGCAGCAGGCCTCAAAGTCAGGAGAACCAAGGAGGAGCTGAACCAGTGTTCTCAAGGAATGGTCTTTTAGGTGTCAACATGTGCATCCACAAGTCATTCACAAGATCGGTGTCTTCTTACTGTCAGAGCAGAAACGGCTGGCTACAAGCACAGCAGCATACATGTCCACTACGAACTCAATCGTCTCAGATTTGCAACACATGCTGTTCGAAACCACAGTATTAGCTTAAGGAGGAGCAGCAGTGAGGCTTGACAGGTCATTAATCTTCCCTAAATGCAGGAATGACCATTACAGCCCATACAACTTCAGACTTTTCCATGGACCACTATGCCATGCTTATGACGGGAGATAGTTTAAGACCTAAATAAATAAATATAGATAGATAGATAGATAGATACTTTATTGATCCCGAAGGAAATTTAGCAATATATAGCAATATAAAAATATTGCATTTTTTAACTAGCTGTTTTATTCCTAATCCAGTACCAAAAAAGGACAACATGATTTATTAATGGTGCACTGTTTTTCTCCCAAGATTTGCATCATCATCATTATCTGAACATGGTTTAATAATCTAGGACGCTTTTACAGTTTGTTACAGCATGTAATGTTCAACCCAGGCCTCTGGACCAACCTCTTATCCAGCGAGCTGAACTCTCAAATCAGATTATTAACTTAAGTCAACACTGGTGACCCACAACGTGGCACAGGAAAAAGTTATCGGTGAAAAGGCCAGACATGAGTAGGCAGATTAATCTCTGCTAAACACAGACTATTCCGTCATTTAAACCTGCAAATCATGCCTTATCATTCTGTGTTTCAGGACTGAACTAGCCAGCTAGCTAGAACATAAAGAACACGAGATGCTCAGGCTGCTATTATAAAGCTAGCTAACGTTTGCTAAACCGGTCGGCGGGTAATGTATTAATTCTGTGACTAAATAACAAAATGTCACAGAGACAAGCATACATGAGGGTCACATTACAAGGAGCAGCTCACACATCTAATCTGGTGTCGTAACTGAGCAACATATGTTAGGCTAAGCTAGCTAAAGTAACGTTAACGATATAATAACATTAGCTAGCTAAGTAGCCCGCTAGCAAAACACTGGTTCATAACGTACAGGGTCAGCTAGCTAGCGTTAGCCTGGCTGTTAAGCTAGGAAACATGGGTCAAGATAGATGGGTCAGAATATTTAACAACAGGAACAAAATTAGGCGGACGTGCTATAAGGTGCACAGACAGACATTAAACCAGGAGGTGTGAGACGGTGGCTCTGCTGTCACTTACGATCGTCACGCTGGCTTTGCGCAGGTCTCGGTTCTCCTCCTGCAGCGCTTTGCATT
Organism: Prochilodus magdalenae; assembly: GCA_024036415.1. Lineage (NCBI taxonomy): Eukaryota > Metazoa > Chordata > Actinopteri > Characiformes > Prochilodontidae > Prochilodus > Prochilodus magdalenae. The sequence goes on along the minus strand of JAMWET010001652.1, from coordinate 854,704 downwards.
TCAGCTTGAACGTTTCCAGCTCGATTTTCAACACTTTGTTCTCCTGCTGCAGAGACGCCAAGCGGTTCGTCAGCTCCTCCAGGCGAAAGGGAGAAATCACGATGCCCGGCTTGGTGGAAGATGAAGACGGGCACTGAGGGGCAGCAGAAGAGCTGCTGCTGCCCGCACCGTCCGTATCACTCTCACTCGCACTGTCCGCCATGATCACTGAGCAGCATGAGAGAGTGAGTAAGAGAGGGAGTGTGACACTGTGAGCGCGCGCGCGTGTGTCTGTGTGTGTGTGTGTGTGTGTGTGAGAGAGAGAGAGAGAGAGAGAGAGAGAGAGAGAGAGAGAGAGAGAGAGAGAGAGAGTGAGAGAGTGTGTGTGTAAACTGTACTTGTTTAAAATATAAGGAGCTTTGAGAGTTTAAATATGAAGCTGGAGAGACAGTAAAACTAAAGCATGTGTTCCTGCCTCCTCATTTCCCCTCAGAGGGGAATCCCCAACACTCAGCTCAACTGGACAGAGAATTTCAGTTTCCTCATCATTATCTGAAATGTATCTATCTATCTATCTATCTATCTATCTATCTATCTATCTATCTATCTATCTATCTATTTATCTATCTATCTATCGATCTATCTATCTATCTATCTAGTCAGGGTCCATTAAATCTCAGACAAAGTGTGTTAAAATCAGCCTGCAGTGCTAAAATGTTTTTGTGCTTTTCTGTGTTTAAGACCGTGTAAGTGTTTAAAGGAGCAATATGTAACATCTTTAGTTTAAAATATCCCAAATGAAACTAAAGATATTATGAGAGCATATAGAAATACCAGCATTAATGGTATTTTAAAGGCATTCATGTATCGTGTTGCAGAGATATCTACTGAAGTTCCAGCCTGTCCTGTAAAAAACATGCATCTCCATTTATGTCATTTTTACTTTTATGAATCATTTGAACACAGCAGCTCCTGATTTTTTTTTTATTTGCCCCATAATCTTTAATTAAATGTGCATGAGTTCTCTGTAGGGGATTGGGGCTCAGCAGGTATGTGCATATGACTGTATATTCTTTTATCGACTTTACATCAGCATGCTTTACTTCAAATTCAGAAGCATCAGCAATTTAACACTATTATAGCCTCTCCCAATCACTAAATGAATATGGTATCAGATTCTAATACAGGGTTGTAGGGTGTAGGATGCGGTGTAGATGTTCTGAGCCCGGTCCCAAATGACATACATATGGTCCTGCAGCTGACAGCGGTGCATACATGCAAGGATCTTAAGAATGTAATCGTGTCCAATTTGTCATTTTATAGTCAATATAGGCCTCTATGTGTTCCAACTATGGGCTCAGATCGATGAAGCAGCCCCCATCCGAAATCCCATCACCCCCATCCGAAATCCCATCAGAGTTAAGGTGTCAGGCCAACTGCGTTTGTGAAAACACTTAGAAGAGGAGGTAAAGAACTGATTGAAGGAACAGTTCGAATTTGAATTCACCTGATTTAATGATCCCGATGACCCCGAGCATAGTCCATAGGCCAAGACGTGTTTGGTAATAAAATTAGACTTTATGTAAAATGAGTGAACCAGATTGAATAATATTCATATTGTAATCTCCCCATAAGGAACAAAAAATATACAGTATTATCAACATTTAAGATGTTTTTACTTACTAAGTTCTATTTGTTTGCAGTGCAGCAGGAAATTGGTATTTCTTTTAGCTAAATGGGACACAATGCCTAATTTTCCTAGGTTTATCGTTATTAAGAACTTACTGTTCTTCATAATCTTCTTATTCTTATTATTCTATGCTGAAAATTTAAACAGTTTCTCCTCCTACAGTTTTTGACGTAGAACCATGTAATTTTGCAGGATCGTAGGTCCTATACAATGGAGTTAATATGGAACAGTGAATTTAAGGTAGTATTGAATTTAAGGTGGTATGAGGGAATTTAAGGTGGTAAGAGTGATATTGGGGTGGCAGAGAGTTTAAGGTGGTATGATTAAATTAAAGGTGTCAGGGAATTTAATGTAGTAGGGAAATTAAGAGAGTAGAAGTGAATTTAGGGTGTCATCAAAGTTAAGGTGGAAGGAGTAAATTTAAGGTGGCAGGGACTTTAAGGTGGTAGGAGTGAATTAAATGTGGCAATGAATTTAAGGTGGCAGGACATTTAAGGTGGTAGGCGTGAATTTAAGGTGGCAGAGTGGCAGTTAATTTAAGGTAGTTCAACTTTTAAACGTTTTAACGTAATAATCAGCCTTTTACAAGCCAACTTAAAGTTCGTTCACGAACTTTCCCTTTGTAGTTCATTATGCAACTCTAGCTATTACTAATAGTATGTGCCTGTGTGGGGACGTTTCACCGTAGGCCAATCTGCCACATCCTAAAGGTGGAGCATTACATGGACAATCATGTAGTTCCAATTTTAGCTTGTATGTGTCCAGGCAGTTTTACTAAATCACTTTGTGAAGTTTAGAATGTGAACCAAGTGAGATTTGGGATGTATTGTGCATTTGGGGCAAGTGGGAAACCTTGTGAATTTGATCTCTTACTATCAAACTATTCATTTACTGGCGATGGAGGAGGAAGTTAGTTAAAAGGCAATTACCGTTTTGAGATCCATTCGAATTTGCCTGTGCCTCCACCTGCATACTCAGGATGTCATTGTCTAGACATCCATTAATAGATCGATTGTTCAGATCAATAAATAACAGTCCCGGGTTGACATTTGAAGGTAAGGTCGAAAACATCCTACTCATCTCACAGCTCAAAATATACACTGATATAGGGGCTTGATCAATACATAGGACCTGCAGTTCACCTGTTGGTTTGTTTTTCAGGTGGTTTGTTTCGGGTGACCTGCTGCACTAACTAACTTGGCATGTGACACTGTATGCACCCACTGGCTTTCTGTGGATAAATGGAAACTTGAAGCCTGCAGTTCATTTAGCATCACACTTAGTTGTGCTCTAGTCCAGTCACAGTTCCACAGCAGAAACAAACAAACCTTGCAGGAACAACAGCAGTGATGTCAGCTTTGCTTCTCATGAAACTAGTCTGCAGCCAGGAATGGATGAATAGTGCTTTTCTTTCTGGTTTAGGGAATATGACCCTTCCTACTGCTTCCTCACCGGCTTGCTACTTATCTGGCAAATCTTGATTTGCTTTGGTTACACATGGTTCTTGATCGTTCTGCAAAATGACTACTCTGGTCTCGTCCATCATTTATCAGATGTCTGAACGAACTGCAGAAGAACATCATTTTTGTAATCATAAAAATGTTCTAACCTAACACGTGTATTCCAGACACTACGAAAAATTAATCCAGCAAAATTAATCCAGTATTCCAAAGTTTTCCCAAGTCCATGTGGTTACATTCATTACATAAGCATGTCGCAGTGCCATCTGAGCGATCAAAGGTCTTGATGACTCCGTATTGGTTTTCTACCTCTTACGCAGAGATTTCTTCTGATTCTCTAAATCATTTAATAATGGCGAAGACTTTACTGTAGGGCACTGTTCATTATGCTATATGACACCTACATAATCATGACAACTGACATAACCATACACAAGTGTTTATAAAGGCTTACTGCAATTGACGTCGTCTGTCACCAAGGCTACTGTGATCAAACATTGATCGAAATGTAGCCTTCATAGAAAATGCTGCTTATTGGATTCAACATTTATGAATATTTATGCTGTCAAGATAAGCTTACGTAGGTGTTATATAGCCTCATTAATAGTATCCTACAGTAAAGTAAATAATAAATGCTGAACAGACGTGAAAGGTTCCAACACATTCCAAAACTCGCCAGTCTTGCACTGCCCGTATTCCAACTTTTGGAATGTTTTGCAGGGGTGAAAGTTGGAATTTGTGCATATTTACAAAAATCAAGGAAGCTCATAAGGTAAATATGAAATGTGTGTTCTACTTACCGTTAGAAACTTTAATTCACCTCTGCCTGCACTCTGCACAACTAGACTGGTCCTGTTACCTGGAAAATCTAATTAGAAATTTATCCAAATACATACAGGGGTTGGACCATGAAACTGAAGACCACAATCATTTATTAGTATGGTGTAGGGCTCCTTTTGCGGCCAATACAGCAGCATTTGGGCAGCCGTGGTTTTATGTTTTTTGGATACAATCTGGGTTAGCACCCGAACATCCCTTTCAGACAGCTTCCTCTCGCGTCCACAGTTAATCCTGTTGGATGTGGTTCGTCCTTCTTGGTGGTATGCTGACATTACTCTGGATACCGTGGCTCTTGATACATCACAAAGACTTGCTGTCTTGGTCACAGATGCGCCAGCAAGGCGTGCACCAACAATGTGTCCTCTTTTGAACTCTGGTATGTCTCCCATAATGTTGTGTGCATTGCAGTATTTTGAGCAGAACTGTGCTCTTACCTGCTAACTGAAGCTTCACACTCTGCTCTTACTGGTGCAATGTGCAGTTAATGAAGATTGGCCACCAGGCTGGTCCAATTTAGCCATGAGACCTCCTACACTAAAATGACAGGTGTTTCATTGTCCAACCCCTGTACATACTATTTGCATAAGCATAAGACTTGCACCAGTGCATGTGCTTGATTTCTGAATGACACTCTGTGAGTGATTCTAAAAAACATCAGCATTTTTTGGCATCTAAAGTCAATTTCTGCTTCACCTTTTCATCCATTTATAATGTGTTACATCTTCATCGTTAACAGCATTCTTAGGAATATTAGAGGAAGATTATATGCAGCTCAAAGTTAGTTTCCGACTGTAATAGTCCTACTAAGAAAACATGGCAAACCTGAGAGCATCATTTCTATTCATTTAAGTTTAACACAAAAACAAAAATGATATAATGTGGCATAGCCGAAACAGAGATTGTGACATTTCTGATGTGTAAAAGATGTGTCACCTAGAAAAAAAGCATATATAAATGGTAAAGTAAATCTAATAAATACATAAAATTAAAAGTAATATAAATGTAAATGCCAGCCGTGAGCTGATCCTACTCTGCATGACTCAGATAATCTGCATGATTATCCAACCTTTGTGGTACTGCACATAATGGGCAGTACATGTCTTTGCACAGTGGTGCTTCTGCATATTTATAGCCAGTTTCATTTGCAAAAATGTGTGAGAACCCAACTGTCAAAACAAAACCTATACAGGCTTCTGACTCTGCCGTCTAAATGAAAATCTAAGGTGCGACATGCAGGTTTTTCTCTTGGAAGTGTAACTTACATTACATTTACGGCATTTAGCTGACACTCTTATCCAGAGCGACTTACAAGGTTAATCACATGACAGATGGGTCAGTGTAGTGTTAGGAGTCTTGCCCAAGGACTCTTATTGGTGTAGCACAGCATAGTCACCCAGACCGGGATTCGAACCCCAGTCTCCCACATGTAGTGTTGACTCCTTGGTGGGTAGTGGTGTTATCTGCTGAGCTACACCAACCACTAACTTGAGTAATAGTACAAGTATTCAGCTTCAATAAGACTCGAGAAAAACACACAGCAATGACCCAACAGCGTCCCTCATTCTGACACGAACTGTGCAGCATCCAATGTCCAAAACGCTGATAGTTCAATTTCCAGTATCCAAAGTATGGAACACACCCGTGTGAGAGGTTGAACACAATTTATTTTAAGCTTAAATAATTAATTCAATCATCCAGTGTATGTTTTTTTTTGTCATACGTTTGTTATCAGATCGATCGATGAATGCCTGAAGGTGATCTCTTCTCAGTACACTCGACATAAGGAAAAATTCACCAAAACCCAAATAAAAATGCCCCTTGAGACCACAGCAGCCTTGAAACCTAGTAAAACACTGCTAGAATGATTACAAATGATTGGCTTACAGAAAGACCTTTACATCTTAGAGCCAATACACACAGGAACAGTTAAGAGTTTACAGCGTGCCAGTCGTCATGATACATTCGCTCCATTTCTACGGCTTCAGGCCTGTCTGTGACTGCATAGCATAGGAAACCTTTAGCTGCGTGGAGGGACACAGTGAATCCTTATGAAGCGGTACGTGAATCGTGTCCATTCACTCTCCCTTTGAGTCTGTCTATAGAAAATAATATTAGTGAGAAACGGCACGGCTATGAGTGTGCACACAGAACGCCCTCGTTACGTGGTTTAAAAAGAAATCAAAAATAACGTGAATCACATGCATCAAAATATTAGTGCTCTGAGGAAATCTTTAAACAGGATTACAGCTACGCCCATTTCGTCGCCATTATTGAGAGTTGCGGAAAGTTCAAAAGAAAAGTCTGCTGTTAAAACCAAGCAAGCCCGTTCTCGTAAAAACATTATTTTTTCTGTGAATAATTACACAAATACATGTGGAGTTACACCCAAGCTTTTCCTTAAAGTCGAAATCAGCATCAGCGTTTCATTCCATTCATTCCATCTCAGCGCACTTCGCAAATCACTCTTGCCAGTGCATTCACAATTTTGTGAGCTACGTATCTTTAGAATTTATACAGTCTTTTGATTTATGTACAGGATCTCCAAAAACAGCATTATACAGCTCGACGCTATGGGTCCGAGAAGAACAAAATGTAAGGCGAGTGGAAAGAAGGTGATTTAAAAAAAAGTGTCCCTCAGTTTCTGTCAGTCCACGATGCTCTTTTTTTTAACCATCTTTGGTCACGGAATTGCTTGGGTGCCATTGTTTTTGCGCGTGCCACTCCTCCCCACTTCCGGCGCAGAAGAAGCATCGCCCTGACGACAGTCTCGCGGCACCGATCGGACGTCCTGTGCCGCTGACAGAAAGAATGAGGTTTTTTTTCCATGCTCATGCGAAATCAAAAAAAGTCCTCTTCCTGAAAACCATGCGTTTATGTGAAAGCTGCACACGATCCCCCGCCCACTGATCTTCTGTTGTTGCGTTTCCAGTGATCTCATTCCCAGGAAAACAATTATGAAACAAGTGCAGATCTGTAAACAAGAAAAAGGAGATCAGACAGTCAGTCTGATGGCAAAACATCTACCTCCGAGTCATATGGCTGGCTGTACATACTGAACATACATATTTCTGGTCAAAGGTCACAAGCTTGGATCACGCTATACAACTACAATAGAGAGCATCACAAACTCAACATCAGCCTATCACTGATTTCCTATCTGTTTGTTATGCACACGCTAGACAGTAAGACACAGATTATAACACACACAGTGTGTTTCAGCTACTAACATGAATCTCAGAGCCCCCTACGTTAAAACAGAAACAAAGCTAAACTGGACCAGAGTGTGGATGAAGATGTGGTTGAGAAACGCTGATATCACAGCAAGAGCTGCAGAACATTTCACTACAAACTGGCAGCTGACTTGGAAACTGTAAAAGGCTCCCCTGACATCTGGATCCATTCATTCTAAACATGACCAAGGCACTTATTTGCTTGTGTTCAACAAACAGCTCCTTTGTCTCAGTAGTCTGCTGCACATGGGGCAAAGTGCAAACGAGCCTTACGGTTTTCCTCCACTCTCTTGGTTCTCATACTGGCAAAAATCACTCATCCAGTTACATCACCTGGCATCTCACGCAGAAGGACACATGAACGCTATGAGTCATTAAAGATCACATCTTGGAAAATATCAGAGGGCTCGGCCAATTGTTCCTACTCTTACACTACCACATCAGCCAGGCTGTGATTCGCTCCTGACCTGGCAAATGCTTTTTTGTTTTGATATAAAAACATTCTAGAACATAGACAGGAAACCCAGGTCCTAGAGGGTCCTGCACATGTTGGTGGGTTTCCAGGTTTAGTAGGTGCAGGACAATCATCAAACTCTGCTGAACAGCGGCCCTCCAGGGCTGCATTTTGCCCTCCCTGTTTAAGAGAAACTTGCTAACTCAGATTTGGTGGCGGTGAAAGAAAGTTTAAATATACATTCCTATTTTATTTACAAGTTTGTTTATGATAAAAGAGTGGTCAATCTGTTTTCTATTTAGCCTGACAATGACCTGCATGTACCTCCTTGCCATGACTGTTATCGCTAGACTTTTGTAAACAAGAGGCATCAGGCATTTTAATTGGCATAATCAGAAGTAATCATTTTATTTAATAACTTCCTGTGGCAAAGCTTTAAACTGGTACCTATTACCTACTACTGACAGCTACCTATTACCACAGTCAGTAAAGTTATCTAGAACAGAGCACATTAGATACCTCTGAATTGCTTAGTTTACATCTTAGAAATTGTGGAACATTGTTGAAATCCCCTTTTAACAAATCAATGCAATGGCCCACGATATAACAAGAAGTATCTCGTTACTTGTTGCAGTTATTCTATATGCATATGGCTTTTTTATAGCTCTAATTTACTGGGATGTTTATCAGGTCAATACTGATATTCTTTGCATTTATGTACCTGACTGTTCTGAGAGAACAGTTTCACATTCTATTTTTAGAAGGACATGAGGCATAATGCAGTGTATTCTGACGGTTGCTTCTGGATGCTTATTACCATTTAGCTGCCTGTTAATGATCTGTGCTAGCTGATGACAATTTGACATGTATAGTAATACAATTGCAGCAGTTCCCCCTTTAAAAAGCACCAGAATTCACAATATGTATATCTAGTCATATAGATATAGAGTAGACTGTGTTATCCAAATAACACAGTCTTGTATAGAGTTTTATATAATGTGATGTTGATGATTTTTTGCCTCTCTGTATATGTCTCCCTTGCCCTCATGGATTTTCCTTCATGGAGTCCATTTTAGGTCAAGACTTCTGGTTCCTATCGGCACCACTGTGAACCACTGTGTCGTCCTGCTAGCAAATAAAGATAAACAACTGTTTGCTGCCCTAGTTTTGATCAGTGAAACTGATATTCAGCGGCTGCTACTGTCACTGAAGGCCTGCTATCCTTACGTGATCTGAATAGTCAGCACAAGGCCAAGTTTTTTTCATAAACTCGCAGAAACAGCAAGCAAAATCCCGCTACAGCAGTAGAGAATAGGCACAATGTGAAGCCCTCCTTAGATGGCTGGCTGCATGGTGAGGTCACATCATTTGGAAAAAGCCTTCGTAACATTTTCTTGTCATCAGCTCACTGGCATTAGAGGACAATGGGCCAGCCTGTTCAGCTGTGTCTGCTTATTATCAGTGGGAGTGCATTTGGGCCAAAAAGAAAAGAATTGTCATGAAGCACATTTCCTATGTTTCCAGCTTTTTTGGTAACTGTAGAATTTTCCATTTGTAGAGCTGTGGACATTTACATACCATGTTGAACACGCGGCTGTTACGACTGACCCTTTTTCTCCCTTTGTCCCCCTTCCTTCTTCCTGGCTCCCTCTGCGACCTGGAGCAGAGAGACAGGGAGAGTGTAATTAGATGATGAAACTGCTAAGCTCTACAAATCGCTCCATCCATGACTGTCCATGAAGCGTCCTGCAAAAAACACAGTGGAGCCCTGGAGCTCATGAGAGACCTGGGAAACAACAAAACACACTGAATCACTCCATCAGGCACTAGACTCATCACTGTTGAGTCAGACTACTAAGCATCGCGTTAAATTCAACGCCATCAAATGGCCACTCAGCACATAACATCTCTGTTTAAACCACAGCGTGACAGCAGCACCCACAAGCACTTTCAAGCCAAGCAGAATCACGGAGCTTGAACTGCACACGTTGCCGACCTCAGGGGGCTCCCTTGCGGGCCCCTCCTCTTCTTCCTCGGCCTTGGAGGCCTGCCTGGAGCGCCTGCTTTTCTTCCTCCTGCCTTTCTCCTCCGTTCCAGCCACACGCCGCACCACTTTCCGGATGACCTGATAGAGGGGGCAACAGTCACTTCTTACACTTGCACACGTGAGGATGGAGGCAGGCCCGTGCCATCATGTGTGCTCTCATTCTGTCTTTCAAGGGAGTCCACCCTTCAAACTGCATTCATGGGAATGATGTGGATTTCCTAGCTGGGCTGGTTAGACCCACTGTTGTATGTGATGTGATTGGTTTGGTTAGTTTTACTTTGTGTCGGTGTATCTAGTACTTGTCATATCTTGTTAAGCTGTTTTCCAGTTTTAGGTTAAAAGCCTGGCTGTTGTGTTTTTACTGCCTAGTTTTGTGGTTGTGGATCAGGCTGAGAAAGAAAAATCATAAACCTAATAGAAAGACGCAAAAAATCAAGTATTCACAATTTTACACCTAACCCCAAAAAGATATATTCCATATCCAGTAGTATGCTTCTTTAGTCTACAACTGGAGCTGCATAGGTAACGATTCAGCAGTCACCCCATACATTCCCACCAAAACCTTCTCAATCTGCTCAAACCACATCCTGGTTATCCAAGGTTGCTCAGACTTCCTGAGATGGCTTAGGAGTGTGCTGTGAACTACAGATATGAGCAAAGCGTAACTGTGTAGCTGAGCGCTAAAAGTTTTATTACTATTATACATTTTCTATATGATTTTTTACAAATTATTTTATCACTGTGCATAAGACATTAAACTGATACCTGTACCTGTTTTAATAGAAAACTAAATATTAAAATTAAAATAGAGGATAGAATGAAATTCATATCTAGATTCTCCCAACAGATTCATATTTCTTCTCTGCCACTTTTAAGAACTAACACGCAGTCATGGTGGACTTGGTTGGGGCTCATTAGCTCCCTGTTATGTGGATGTGCAACTTGATTAATAAGCAAGTAGTTTTACTTCCTTGTACTGATTGGTGGAATGTTATGGGTTGATTGTTTACAAAGATTATTCTCCCTATAAAGTCCATATTATATTGAAAATTAAGAAATTACTTTAGTTGGTACAAGATATAGAACCATTTATTGCTTATTACTGATAACAGCCATTAAATCATTAAATAGAAAGACTCTTTTAAATTATTTAAAAATCAACAGTAAGCAGTAATTGTGGTTGGTGTAGCTCAGCCGATAAAACTGGGGAGCTACCACCAAATGTGGGAGACTGGGGTTCGAATCCTGGTCTGAGTAACTATGTTGTGCTACATCAGTAAGAGTCCTTGGGCAAGACTCCTAACACTACACTGGCCTACTTGTAATATGATTAACCTTGTAAGTTGCTCTGGATAAGAGCGTCAGCTAAATGCCATAAATGTAATTCTGTCCTGGTGTAAACCTGGGAAATACAACACCATGTGCTCAGGCAAGCACATAACTCATTAGTATTAAGTCACACTAAGCACTATGTTTAATTCAACACCATCAAATGGCCACTCCGCAAATAAATGCATTTTCAGTGCACAGCCACGTCACTGTTTAAACCACAGCGTGACAGCGGCACTTTCACTATTTTCACTATTTTTCCTATGAAGTCCATATTATATTGAAAGTACAAAAAGTAGAGTTTAAACCACTTATGGCTAATAATTGATAACAGCCTTGAAGTCATTAAATAGAATGAATAGAAATTCATCTATTTTAAAATTTTTAATCATTTTAAAATCAGTATTATGCAATAATTTTGTCCGCATTTCATCCAAGTTATTGCTTCTGTTCTAACAAAATGTTTTTAAAAGTTTCCAAAATTAAGCAAAATCTTTACAATAGTAATCGTAGTTGCATTTTGTAGTCTGTGCCATTTTATTTACTTCCTTCACTGTAAATACCACAGTTTTGTGTCAATATTTAGTTAGTAAGTGTTATTGCCACACTCCTGTTTGTTTAATGTTTTAATTATAATATTAATTAGTGGACTATAGAATAACTCGTCTATCCTAAGCTTGAAGAAAGGCAGCGTTTGTGTAATCCCCAGTTATACAAATATACAGACAAAGTAATCAGCTATAGACTGGGTGAAGGTGATTCCTTTTGCCCAGTTCCCTAATTAACCCTGTCACCAGGCGTGGGTGGGCGGATGGACAGCTATGTGAGGATGGGTAGAGTTGTTGTGTTATGGGAGGGGTGTGGGGTTACTTTTCTGGTGACAATGTTGCCATCTTCATCTGTGAACTGCTCCTCTGTCACTGACTCGCCAGGAATGTTTTTGGCCTGATCGCCCTATAGATGGAGATGTATCAAAGAGACTTACTCACCTGTGAGTAAGCAAACACGAGCACACGCAGCCACACTCTCACACTGCTTGTGGAAATCACAAGCAGCTCCATGAAGCATCACACTAGTTTGATCTGCTGGAATGTCAAGGGGTAATTTCCATCGCTGGCTTAATAATAGTTTGGAATGTGTCCATTGAAAAGACAGTGATGGAAATATCTTGGACTCACACCATAGGGTCATTCAAACCAGCTGGGCTTCAAGGGACAATTCGGCCAAAACAAGAGCTCAACCATCGCTACTGTTGCTTATACGCCTCCGTCAGCGGTGCACAGTAGCCCCCAGTTTCCAATTTACAGACATAGAACATTTTGATGCTGCACGTTGAAGGTGGGAGGAAGTTTTGAAAAACTAAGACCGGATTTTTCAGGGCTATTTTGAAATGTGACCTGGAGGCTGGAATTGGACAGTAATAATCTACCTGTAATATCTTACTATAGTAATTGTAGTTAAATCATCACTACTTATGAAAACTGATTATTCAAATGAAAGTAATAGAGGACAACAAGCTAAAAGCTGAAGTTAAAGCAAGGTAGCTATATCAGGGTTAGCTAATAGCTTACCTAAAAAATGCTTCAACTGTTAATTAATTAGAACACTTATTATATAAATGTTTTGAAATTGTTATATGTTTCTTTTCTTTTATTAATTTATGTAATTTTGCTTATTAAATTTTATTTGACCTAACTAACTGTTCTGTTTATTTATAGTTAGTAAACAATATTCCATTCATAAGCTGTATGTTAGTTTCTCCTGAACATGCAATGTATAGGAGGAAAACGGCTTCTTCACACAGTCATTTATAAAAATAACAATAAATAGAAAGCATAACTAGCATGGCTTTACCCTCTGCTGGACGTTATACATGGCACACTCACATTTATCCAAATTGACAAAACACTATACAGAAATTTGGCACTGATATGTTAATTAATACTGAGCACTCAAAGGTCTTAGTAAGGACCATTTGCCCAGGAATCGGTGCAGAGCTTGCTTGTACTCCAGTTTGGGAACCAACTTATTATGCAGGCAGGACTAGCTGTTAGAATTGGTTGACACCACAAGGATTCCCTGATAAAACCGGGGGATATAATGCACAAGATGATAAATAATTAGTTTTGGGCCGGAATGCCCCTTAAATGCAAGACTTGCAGTGGCAAAAAGTGTGTCATGACATACATGTTGAAATGCATTCAGTCAAGCTTGGCAAAGACTCTCTCGAGTTCCAGAAAGGTGTGCTACATACAATTACCATCAAAACCATCACAAGAATACAGAATCAAAGTACAAGAGATTAAACAAAAGAAATGAAATAGAAGAGCGAATAAGAGAAGCAGCATCTACAAAGCAAAGACACGCTACAGAGAAGCTATCACTCCATGCCCATACATATAGGCACACACGCACACCATAGCACACCCGGTGCTAAACCACCGGATACCTTCAGAATCACCCTTCTGCGATACACCCTGGTAGTGACTGTCTGTTCCTCGTCAGAGCTGGAGCCTTTGCCTTTATGCGCTGCCTGCTGAAAGCAGTTCAGTACATTTCAACAGTCCCACCACTGTTACTGGACAATATGGATAAGGTCTAACCAAACAAAGCTGCAACAAGCCTTCATCAGGCTAGCATTATATCAGATACTTCCGGAACGCTACATTTAAAGGCAATGGTTATGCCACAAATCTAATTTGTGTAGTTGATCAGCCAAGACATGTTTGGTATCTGAAACTAAAGAGTCATTTTAAGCTTAGTTAAAGGAAGCTCAGACCTCACCTGTTAGAGTCTGCCTAAATTCCCAAACTTGTTAAGCTGTTAAGTAATCTCAAATAGACTTTCTGATGTGTTATGACCTTTTGTCATCTAGACAAATGGACAAAATAATGTTGCATAGATAATAACAGTACTAGAAGCCATGAAGCTTGAATTTTGACCCAACTTTCTAACCTTGGACACCAAACAAGTCTTGTCTGATCCCTTTCACAAATGTATGCACCCCTGTTCAAAGTTTTTTGTCAATCTTCAAAGTGAAAATAAGTTTCCATTCAATTTAGAGAATTGAACATTGTTATCAATACACAAACCGTCATAGAGACAAATTATGCTTCTGCAATTAATCAAAAACTTCAAGAGCTGCACCACAAAGTTCTATAAACATACAGTGGCCTCAGAAAGTAATTGGACATTTGTGTCATTCCTGAAAATGTAATTAATTGTGTTAGGACACAACATGGCAAACCAGGTGGCATTTATTTTAAATAGACCATTCCAAGACCTTTCAAAGGGCGACTGTGGATGTTTCAGATAAGTTTGCCAACACTGTGATCTTGTGATCTTGGTTTGCAACTCATTGTGACACGATTCAAGAACAGTGTCAATTCTGCTGGTTTATTGCGAGCTGCATGCAGAAGCCTAGACTTGCATTCTGCTTTGCTCTATATCTACACTACTGCTGGAAACTTGCACCATGAATGAGTCAAGGTGTAGACACGTTCTAAAGCATGGCTTCATTTTATAAAGAAAGATGACAACAGTGGTTCCTGCATTGTGTCAGGAATACCATGTATTTGACACTCTAGGCACAAGTGTCAGTGCTTTCCTTGCGTTACGGGTAAACATCCCGTGTTACTAACTTAATCAAATGTTACATGCCCACTTTAACAAAGAGGAACTGTTCATTTTATTTGACAGTTTTATACTGGGTTTCCAAGTTACACACTTTAGAGAAAAATAACATTGTAATGTAAGTGTTCAAATGTTGGACAGTCTGTGTTCAGACTTAGAGGTAATGAAACAGCTGCTTTGATGTTTAAAACCTATGAAGGCCTTTATTTTCCACACAGAAAACTAATCAGGAATCAGAATCCATAAATAAAAATGAAATTCCCTTTCCCTGGTGGTGGTTAATACTCAGCTGACCTCAAAACAGATGTGGTTTCCTCATAGGCTTATGGCTTACTATGTTTAGCTCTGCAGAAGAAACAGGATGCTTGTTTCTCTGCCCAGACTGGTTTAGACAAAAACAAATATGTATGAGTGTTTATGAGGGTGATTAACAGCTTGTGCTTGTAAAATATTTTTACATGACTACTTGTAATGTTGCTTGTCATGTACGATGTACGATTGTTGCTTTAGGCTGTACTTATTAATTATAACGATTATTAATTATAATATTTTATTCCATTACAATTCTGTGTTGTAAATTGCATTGACTGTCACCCTGTCTTGCCCTGTCCACATTTTCTTTATTTTAAAACACTGTAAAAAGGTCAAGTGTAATATTAAAACTGTTGTGCCACTGTAGTACCAGTTGGTTTATTTAGGACAGGCCACGTTGTTGCAAAATGGACTGACTAAAATATCATCTTGGTTATAGTCCTGCCTATGATTCCATTAATGAACACATGCTCACTTATTCCACTGTGAAAAATTCATGATATTCATAGTGCAGTCTGGTAAGGATGCTTCTTCTGTGTCTACCGTCAGCGTAACACTGTGCTGAAATAGTTTTCCTCTTATACAAATATTGTAAAAAACTTAACGTCTCAGTGGTTCAAGTATCCAGAAACATTTTGGGGCCACTGTACATGACTAGTACTGTCAGAGACTCTTCTTATGGGCTCTGTGGAGTGAAACTTATAAACACAAGTTCATTACCTGGGCTTTGAGTTCCGCTGTGCTCTCCTCCCTGGGGCTCGACCCAGCTGTGCTGTCCTCTGCAACCTCTCTGCTCACGTCTTCCTTCCCAGAGTCCTTCTCAATTATGCCCTTCAACTTGCTGGATGGCTCCTGGGCCTCAGGCAGTGAGCCAGCTTGGGCTTGGTGCTCAGGATGTTCCCCGTTCTGCTTCTCGGCTTGCAGCTCAGGGAAAAAGGACGTGGGCTTTTGGCTAAACACAAATTAGAGAAGTCACAACAGTGTTTACTGGTGCACAACCTCCTGACCTGAGTTGACTGGTAATGGATATCAAATAGAGCTATTGTGTTTTTTTGGGAGAGACAAGTCATGAGGTGTCTCACCGGCTCTCTATCTGCCCCTGCAGTGCTTGACCTGAAGATGACGTCTCTTTGATGGCACTGGAAGCTTCACTTTGCAGCCCTGAAATTGAAGACATCTCTTTTTCTGCCTGCTCCACTTGAGAGAGAATCTCTTGCACTGTTTCCTCAGTTATCTCCACCTCCTCTGAGCCTTCCTCCAACTTAATGCTATCCAAAAGAGACTTGAGCTTCTCCTGGGTCATTTCCTCTTCTCCTTCCTCAAAACCAGACCGACTGCTCTCTTCCAGCCCAGAGACCTCTGGCTGAGTCACTGCTGGTTGGGTGAACACTTCCGAATCTTTGGATGCTTCCTCACTGTCCTGGGCTTCCAAAACGGCTATTGAATCGTGGCTGACCTCTGCGTCGTCTTCAGTTGAGCCTCCTTCTCGACTGAAGGATTCTCTGCCTCCCAGGTAGGTGTCCTCTGCTACAACTGTAGGGGGCGCTGTGCTGGAGGAGGCCGCATCCATGGAGGTGGTGGGCAAGGACAACTCACTGGGCCTAATGGGAGCTGTACAGGGCGAGACTACTCTACCATCCTCGCTAAAGAAATCATCCTGACGGAGAGGGGTGGGGGGTTCATAGCTCAGGTCTGAGGGACTCTGGAGCTCCAGATCGATGCTGTGGTAACCTGAGTGACACAACACAGTGGGACTGAGGTGGACGCAACACCACGACAACACAATGCCGCTACTACACATATAAATGGAAGGGGAGACACAGGTAAGAGAAGGGAAGTGCAACAATAATGATGTAGGGATAATGATGTTGAAATTAAAGTGTATTAAATAAGGAAAATGTTACGCCAGAAATAAGAAATTAACCATATTAATTTATCTCAATTTATAGGACTGACCACCCTGTGTGTATTGACTTTCCTGCTCAAACGGCTAGTAAATTAAGGCTCTTAACTTTTTCAGGAAATATTTAAGATAGATCTTGCACAAGGCAGCAGACATGGGACTAACAATGTTCATCCATCAACAATCAAGCTCTATTCCTGGTTCAGATTTGAAAATAATCACAGGTGTTTCTGCCCATCCATCTATTTAGTTGTTGCAAGAAGACAACTAAATAAGCCTGATAGGATGTGCAAATCAAACAAATACGAGGATCATGAGAAGCTGGAAATGCACCCAACTTCCAACACCTCTGATATAAATAAAAGCTGTTATA
Organism: Prochilodus magdalenae; assembly: GCA_024036415.1. Taxonomy (NCBI): domain Eukaryota; kingdom Metazoa; phylum Chordata; class Actinopteri; order Characiformes; family Prochilodontidae; genus Prochilodus; species Prochilodus magdalenae. Next base: position 837,454 of record JAMWET010001652.1, on the reverse strand, counting down.
AAGACAAAGGCTGGACAAACTAAATATTGATCAACTGAACTTAATAGCTTTATGGCCCTTTTGACTGGAAACCAAATGAACAGAAGGTGGTCTCCGACCTATACGCAGTGCTGCACCTACTGCCATTTTGTTAAGTGGTAGGCCATACATTAATATAGCCTGCGTCAGCAAGTTCCCCAGGTTCTTAAATGGAAAACTTTAAATATAAAGTTCAGGTACAGATGGGTCCTGATATAAATGGAGGGGACAAGATGAAAAGGAGTTAACACATAGAAACCCATGACTGGAACACTGAGGAACAGGTAACACAGACACAGAGGCAGTAGGTAAAGCGTCAGTCGGGGGAGACAGAGAACTGGAAAAAGTAGTAGGGACACTGGGGATGATCACGACCACTAGAGTGCAGAGAGTGGAAGAAAAGAAAGTAAGAAAAAGATGATATGTGAAGATGATAATGCAGGGTTACCGATGAATATTAGTAAGCTTATAATGCAGAGTTAGCAATGCTGTGAGCTAAGCTAGCAGTGAGTAAGGAGCTGCAGCTGGAGTTAGCATTACTAGCGCAGCAATGGACACTAGATAGGCCAGAGAAGAGGCAGCAGCTATACTAACAACGGCTTCCCCTCCCAGCGGTAGGAAGGCAGCGGTGTCACTGTGAGAGCGGCCTTGTGGCTAAGAAGAGCAGCAGGTCTGGTTTTGCAGAAAGAGGTGCTCTAGCAGGAAGGCTCGGAGGCTGGGGCACTACAGAACTATGCAGCTCTACAGGCATCAACAAAGCAGACATTCCATTTTGCCATGCTATCAGAACAGCTGGGTGTGATCGTGAAACAACAGAATTACTGTTTCGTTGGGAAGAGAGTAAGAGAAACATTAGCAACCATGCTGCATGGAAGCAGTGTGATCATCATTGTTATGTTTTTATGTATCTAAGAAAAAATCCTAGATCGTGTTGCAGAAAACGTGTGCAATCAATTTTGCTTAGAATGCTGTAAATACATATAAACATAGTGTTTATATCACTAAAGCATTAAACCAAATCTTAAGCCCATCCTCATAAATCAATTTACAAGGCCAGAATGAAAAGTAGTGTTCAGTCAGATGTGCCATGTGGCGGATAGTCGGGTCTAATGGTTTCATTACACAGAGATGGGATTAAGTTTCGATTGGCAAAGGCTTATGAGCGTCATAGCCGCATGCCTTATTGCTTTACAAACATGTACAATCCATACAGTTAAACACACAGTAGAATCACACCGACCATCACTGGTTATGGTCACACCAGGATGAATTGGAAGATAAAACATAGTCAGCAGTTTGCCAATGAATTTAGAGTTCACTCAAGATTGGAATTTCAGGTTTGAATTTAGAGCAATAAGTGTTTAGCCTTTATGATTTTCTACTTCTAGAAAGGTTGAAGAAAGAAATAAAAAGAGAAATAGAGGTCAGCTAGATGGGGCTAAACTTTACCATCAGTCTGATCCCGGAAAACTGCGTTATCATCTGCAAAACACCTTGTGCCTGAAATGTTACCATAGTCAAATATTGGCCCTTCCAGCAATGTCACAATATCCATCCGATTGATCTTTGTCAGCGCTGCAGTTAAGGCATCCGCTAAAACAGGAGAGAAGAACACAGACAGCAGCAGGTCAGACTGGAACTTCAGTTCATTAATGGAGTCAATGAAGAAAGTAGATTATGTAAAACGTTTGTTGTGGATTCTACTTTTACTGAAGATAATAAAGGTCTATCAAACTCTTGGTAGTTGGTGCCCTGAAAGGCAGGCCCTGAGAGGCAGGTCCCAAGTCTTTTGCCCATGCAGCAAAATCGAATGACATACTAGAGAGATGGGATTACAATTAAGATGTAGGATGTATAAGTCAAGGGTTCTCAACCATATCCACCTCAGTACCCACCGAATTATCACAAGAATGCAAGTGCAAAAAGGAAAACTGATTGATACTGAATGAGCAGAGCACATTCCAATCTTATTTTAATATTGGCTGAAGATTTAATTAAGTTAATTTTTTAGTTTCTGAAATATAATATTCCCACCAGTTACTTGCAAATGAAAGAATGAAATGTCAGGAGAGTTTACAATGTAATATCCGGCTTCCCCTTATTATAGGCCCAGGGACCACCAAAGGCAGCTTTGTGGCCCACTTGTGGTCTGCAGTCTACTGTTTGAGAAATTGCTAGGGTAGTATTGGGATAATTGTTTTACAGCCTAGGGTTGATTTCTAGTAAATTGTTTTTTAAAAAGTAAAACCTACATAAATTTATTTTGTGCCCACTCTCTCTCCCCCAAGACAGCCTGTGTAGAACAAAGGTGGTCTTACTGAATGCTCACCATCGGCGAAATATAAAAAAGGGGAGCTGCTAATAAGTGCTGTTGAGTCAAGGAGCAGATTAGCAAAGTTCGCAATAGTATATTGAGCAATGATAGCAGGAGGGCCAGGAACGTCATGCCTTCTGTGACACGTGCTTTAGATGCAGGTGTTCTGCAGCAGCTTTTAGACCAAGTATCAGAGTATTTCCCTACACCAGTGTAACCTATAGCTTAGCTTTTAGATAAGCACGTAACGTTTAGGTGTGTGTGCACATTCGGGTCCGAGTCAGGGTTCAGGTTTTGGCTGTACCACTCAGGCCTTATTGGATCAGGTCTCAAAGTCTCACGTTCACATCAGGCTTCAGTTTCATGCTCATGCACACCTCTATTTTTCAAATAGATTTGTTAAGAGTTGTCAAAAAACAGCTGGTCCAGAAATCTGGTACTATGTATTAAACACACCTAACTACATATTGTCTATAAAAAAAAACAATAAGGGAACTTACTTGTGGCATTTTTACCATCTCTGCTGACCCATTTCTTTAATAGCATGAAACTCTGTGTCGTCAGTGAGTTGGGGTTCTCCACACGGATGTGATTTATCTCGTCAACCGAGAAATCCATTTCCCTGGCCAGCTCTGCAACACATTAAAAATAGATTAGCCGTTTCTCTCCCCCAGAAACATGTACGCAATACTGCAGTGCAGGCAGGTCGGGAGACTGCAGATGGCACTCCCTACTGTTCGCAGCAAGGGCCATGCTGAGCATATCGTACTAGAAGAAAAAGGCCATATTTACCCAAAACAGACCCGGCTGCAGTAAACAGTGTTCTCAAATGCACAAATGTGACACTCAATAGCGTATAAATTATTCAAATACAGGAACATCGTAATGTAAATTTGAGTAAGGATCTCAGTTAAGTAGGTAATGTTTCGGTTTGCCCTCCAGGTGGTGACATTTCCAAGCTTTCATTCTCTTACCAGTCCAGCTCAGGCCAAGATGATCAGCCACTATAGCCATGCGCAGGTCTGTCCTCTCACAAGGACTTTGAGGGCCTACGAGTAGAAAACACAAAATCAAAACTTCACAGAAGTTGCAAAGGATGTACTTTATAAGTCAATATATACTGTATAAAAGTTTTAGCCATTTTCTGGCCAAACTTTAGCATAAAAAATATATATGTTAGAAAATTGGGAAAATATGGAATGAAGTTTGCCGGATTAAAAATGAATTAAAAGCCGGTTGGATGCATTGACCAGAAAAGAGCTCAAACATGTTGTTTTAAAGGCAGTAGGTTATTTATTTGTCAGTGGTGTTGAGAGGTTAGAGTTGTGAAGATGCATCCTACCAATCAGGTAATCCCTCTCACAATAAAAAATAAAAAAATCTTACCAGAGACAGAACAAAAACAGAACCCACAAATAAAATAACCAAGACATGCGGGCACCCTTGGTGCTGTGCTAATACTGCAAAAACTCTCACGATCTACTACAGACTCCTTAGCACTCCACAAAGACGAGGAACCGGTCAAACGTCCAGTACCCCGCTCACACTAGCATGCTGCGGTTAAGCTGGCTACATCATATAGAGTGATATCGGAAATCGAAATCAGAGACACAAGAGTACACAAAGAGAAAGATGACAGAATGATAGAAATGACATCTACAATAAGGTCACGCCACAGGCAATCACAACGGCTCATGCAACTAAGATCATACAAGTGGAAAATTTTTACAAACTAGGCTCGATTTCCACGCCGGGGGCCCCTTGAGGCCTAGCACCCTGACTGCCTTCACTTCCACCAGTCCTTTTACTTCTCCTCCTCTTCCTGTCTCTGCCGGCCTGCTCAACCTCTGCTCTCACGTCTCTAGCAGACCTGGATGTACTGGAGGGCTGGGACGCTTCTGACAAAGAGGTGTTCCTGGATGTGCTGCTTCCTTCGTCCTTATCATCTGCCTGCATCTTTTTCTCTTCACTGGAAAGGTGGTCCACACGCTTTACTGTTTCGCTAGTCTTTGAATGAGTGCTTCTGCCAACATTCTGCAACTGCTCCTGTCTAGTCTTACATCCTGAAGCACTGGAAGAACCTTTGCCAGCATTCTGCAACTGCTCTTGTCTAGGCTTAATTCTGGATGTGCTGGAAGAACCCTTGCCAACCTTCTGTAACTGCTCCTGCCTTGTATTAGTTCTTGAAGAGCTAGAGGAACCCATCTTTGAAGCAGCTTTGTGACTCTGTGACTTCGGTGATGCATGCTGTGTTCTACTTGTCCCTTTCACTAATGTACTGGTCCTAACTTTTCCAATTGATAAGGAAGAGGAAACAGGCACCTTGTTGACCTCCAACACTGGAATTCTAGATACTGGCCTTATGTTCAAACATGGATCTGATCTTTTACTGCCTAGAGGTTTGATTGCTTTGTATGGTCTCTGTAAAGTTGCACCGACACTTCTACAGTTTTGTGCTGAATGAGCTCTTACTGGCAACCTAGACCTGGGTGGCTTTGTTTCAACATCCTTGCATTGTGAAATTACATCTGGTTTGGTCCAAGCACAAGCTTCTCTGACACCGGCAGGGCCTGTTACGAGTGAATCCTTAGCACTGCTCACATGCTCAGAGGAGCTGTGCTTAGAGTTTGAGTGTTGATTCTGTTCTACAGAACTGCACTGTATGCGATTAGTTCCAAAACCTGAGGCATCTAGGTTGTTATTGTTATTGCAGTTCTCTGTCTGGAGGGATCTTCTGTGCTCTGCCTTTGACGACTCTGGCCCTTGCTTGCACTTTTGGCTTTCTGTGCTTGTTTTTGGTCTCCTTTCTTGTGAAGCTTCTGAACTTTTAAGCTTAGAACACTCCCAGTCCACACACACCAAATCCTTTTTCTCATCAGAGGCAGCTTTGACTCCTATCTTAAAAGAGGAACACAAATTAGAACTGACTTCTGAATATGAGGGTGGCTCCAGAATGTTGTTGTGAGATGGAGTGTCCGAGTGGTCAGTGCAAATCTGTATGACACTGTATGACATTACTGTGTTTTCATCCATTGTTACCTGTGCTCGCTCTACTGTCTGTGACTGTGAGGTGACTGTACTTGGTTTTCGGCCCCCTTCCCTTATATCCCCTGACCTCCCTCCATATAAATGCTCACCAATCTGAAAAAACTGGAGCCTCTCTTCAACAAAATCCCGCTTGCTCATGTCAATCGCACCACTGCGGGTCATCTCAAACATCTTCCCTTCGTGGAAGGGGAAAGGGTTAGGTTCACTAGTCGGCGTGCTTTCATCAGTGGGAGTTCTTGCCGGAGTAGTGTCGGGCGTAGTCGTTTGAGACTTGTCATCAACGGCTAGCCCAAAAGGCTTGGGCTCATCATCTTTAATTCTAGCGTCAACAACTTCATCATCTCCTCCTTTACTTGACCAAGGATCGAAGTCCAAGCCCTTCGTGGCAACAGTTTTGAAAGGGGTGTTAAACTCCTCCTCTAGTTTGTAGCTAAAGTAAGTGTCCTCATGCTTCGACTGTTTTTTGTCTTTTTCATTGCTTTTTCCATTTTCTGATTTTTTAACGGAGGAATCGCTCTTCGTTTTGGCTTTTTTGTACTCCTCAGTGGGCGATTCCTCTTCGATTACTTCAAGTTTACTTTGGCTGAAAGAACGGTCACTAGGCCTAAGCATACTTTCCGATGCCCAAATGTCTTTTCTGTTCTCGCTGGCAAACCCAAACGGTTTTATATCATTTAAATCATTGAGTCCATCGTCCTCATCCTGAAAGTCATATCCATCTAGAGAATCGATCTCTGTGGCGTCCGTGTCGTGAGAGAACTCGGCAGTTGTGGCTATAGAGCAGTCTGTAATGGACTGATCATTGCCGTTTTGTTCATAATCATACTCCTCTACTTTTCCATTGCCGTTCATCCCAGGTTCTTTATGGTTCCCATTCTTGTCGTTCTTTTTGAGTTTGGGTTCCTTCTCATCTTGTTCATGTTCATCAAGCTTAAAGGTATATTTCTTTGAAGGAATGGGCTGAAAGACTGATTCGTCTTCACTTGAGTCACTGTCATTAGCTCCTGGGGGCACAGGTGAAGGAGGCTGGACTCTAATTATGGGCTCAGCAAGCAGATGCTTATCGTGCTCCTCCTGGAGGTTCACCTCCATCATATCAGTCTCAGCCTCTGAGGAAGGGGAGGATCCCTTTTTCTCTGGCTGGGAGGAATCAGAATCCAAGGGGGGAGGAGGAGGAAATTCGATGTATGCAACTCGTTTGTCTTTACTCGTCTGTTCAGTGTCCTGACTTCCATTGGCTGGCTCAGCAACAAAAACCTTTTCTGGTACAAGTTCTTTGAATGAGCTTGCTTTACCTTGTTCCGAATCCTCCGATTCCTCGGAGACCTCGGCGATTGGACTAGCAATGCCTGGTATGAATGCCATGAAAGAATCAGGGGTTCTAGAGGTGAGGTCATAACTGACTTCCTCACTGCTGGGGGTTTCTGGTGTCATTGGACTTTTACCAGAACTATCAAGAAAAGATATCTGTTCTAGTGTGTCATCTTCTGGGCTACCCTGAGGGGATGTCGGCTGCCTCTGTTTGACGGTGTAAATTGTCCGGCTCTCTGAACAGACCATTTTTTTCACAGATCCATTTTGTCCGGAATCTTTCTCACCTTGTTTTCCTACTTGTACACTTACGTAAACGGGTAACGTTTTCAGACCTTTGAAGCTTTCTCTGGTAGTAACTACAGACACCTTTTCCACTGGACCTGTGTCACTAGAGCTTGAATCTCTCAAAGTACTACCCTCAAGGGAACCCTGAGACTTCTTTGTTACAACTTCTCCCCTGGAGAGTTCGGAGCGACCCTGAACTCTTGGTTTAGCTAGGGTAGGGATATGAGATAGGCTCTTTTCTGACTGTTTGACTCCTGTGTCTTGTTTCGATTTCTTTGTTTGATCAGGGTCTGGGATGCCAGATGATGTTCTCACAGGAATTTGTGATTCTGTCCTTTTTTTAAGACTCCTTGTATGTGATTCATCACTTTCAACATGCTCCTTTATCATGATTAAATCTGATTTAATCTCCTTAACAGCTGACTCAGTTTTGAGTTGGCCCTTGATGTCAACTTTGCTACTAACCTCTTTTGAGAAGTCATGGATTTGTTTCTTAACGCTTTCTCTAGGTCTGATTGCTTCAGACTCATCCATCTTTTTGTTTGGGTCGGCTGCTGACCGAGTAACTGAAATGGTGTCTAACACTTCTGATACTTTTTCATTTGATTCTTTTGAGGGTAGACTTCCCAGTGTACTACTATAAAAACCTTGTCCAGCGGTTCCCTGAGTTCTGTCACTATCTTTAACCTTCAGAGGCTTTTCTTCTTCTGTGGAATCAGTTTTGGAAGTTTTTGGTCCAGCAAAAAGCTGGTATACGGGTAACTTACTTTCCTGAAGTTTTTTAACAGGTGGTTTAGATTGTGGCGCTGGGACGCTTCTGTCTTGCTTTTGGGCCTCTGCTTCAAATTTTAGCCGAACAGAACTCACTCTGGAAGTCTTCACTTGAACTGACGAAGACGTTTCACCCTGCTTTGGCTGCTGAAAACCATTTTCCTGTTTTGATTTCTCATCATCTAAGCGTGTCTGAATACGCCTCTCTGGACTGCTCGGCAAGCTAGCACTTTTTCTTTCGCTCATGCTGCCAAACATTTTTTGCCTTCCTTTACCCCACTCCTCAGAGCCCGCTTCGTTCTTTTGCCTTGTTTTCTCAGGACTGCTGCACACTGAGCTTGGACCTGACCGTGTCTCTCTCGAGTCTCTCATGAGTGGCTTTTTCTCGGGGGACTGAAGCTCATCGTTGAGTTTTTCGGTTTTGTCTCGAAAAAACTGTGAGACCTCACTCAGTTTTTCTTCAGCTTCTTTAACGGTGCGATCCACACGATCTTCATATATAAGTTTCTCTCTATTTCTGTCTTGCCTGTCTTGGGTGAAACGCATCCAGACTGCATGTTTGGGGCTTCCAGGCTCTGTGGTATAATGCAACACTGTCAGTTTATCATACTGATCATCTTTATGAGTGAATTTACCTGATTTGTCTGATGTGTCCCTTGCTTTTTTGGTACCACATATCTTTTCTCCATAAAACCCCTCAGCTCCATGCAGCTCGGGAGTAATGTCATGGCCCTGGTTTGTCACTGAGTCCTCAGTATCAGAATGTGATATGTCTAATTTTTCAGAAAGCAGCATTTTCTCCGCAAATCTATAAGACTCTCCCCTTAACTCCGACAACTCATCGTCATGATACTCGATGGAGTGCTGGGTCAGGAGTTTAAACGCCTTATACGAGTCATCAGCAATAAGTTGAGCTGAACTGGGTCGACTGTCCTCCTCTTGGGACACAGGTGTATTGACTCTGGAAGTCTCCAAGAAAGAGGGCAGTGTTTCCTCAGCAAGCTCTTCCTCTTCCTGCAGGGCGTCATAATCACCCTCGACCCTATCAGGAAGTTCCTTTAGACCACGGCTCCCTTTGCATACGTAGTCTGGGTGTTTCTTTGTTTCTCTGATTATTACTTCTGTCGGGTCTGTCGTGTTGCCCTTTTCTATGTGAACCTCAATTATTCTTTCAACTTTGGGTTTTGTGTCCTTATCAAGGAACCGTGGGGTTAATTCGTCTCCTTTGATAGAATCCTGACCAGCTTTGTGCTCAAATAAACCCGCCAATTCTTTGGACGGGTCTCTGCCTGACTGGAAAGCTTTCATTATGTCTCGAACTGACATGGTTTCTTCAATCCTATCTGAACCTGCGTCTTTTAGCTGGGGTTTGTGGTACACCATTCTAGTTGTAGTAGTTATGTGTGTTTCCTCTTTCAGACGCATGCTTTTGCTCACTAGAGAGTCTTCCTCAGAATTAACTTTCATCTGGAAGGCCTTTACTTTATCCTTGATAGAGCCAGCTGTTGGCTCAGGCTCAATGCAAGTCGGTGACTTTAAGGCTGCTGCTTCTTCCATTAGGGGCTCACAAGGCTCCTCAGGGTGTTCATAGCTCCTAATGACATGAACAACCTCTGTTCTGGTTTCTGTAATAACTGGGGGAATGGGTACATCTGTAAAGAGGGGTTTGGGCCCTGTGCTCTCTGCACTTTGAGGAGCTGAAGGTGTCTTTTCGCTTCTGGTTTCAAAACCACTGTCTGAGAGGGGGCTTTTATCTTGTTCATGGGAAAAATCATCGGGGGATTCCAAAATGGCATCTGTACCACTGTAGGAATCGGCTAATTTGCATAAATCCTTCTCTGAAGGAGAGGAGCGCATGCCTGGAGGTGGCATTTTGAGTTTATGTTCAGGTTTCAAGGTGCGTTTCTGTTTTTCTTCTCCCTCTTTCATTTCATCATACTTGTTCCTTACGCCTGCGATTTTTGAAAGTGAGCTAGCACCAATGTCGTTCATTAAGTAGTCAACAACCTTGGCTAAATTAAGATCTTTGTCTTGTACCGACTGTGGTCTAACTGGGAGTGTGGGTTCAAACGGGGGAAGAGATCTCAAGACACTTTGCTGAGCCTCTTCTATTTCATCTTTGGAGAACTCCTCCCATTCGTCCTCAGAGGCTTTGTCCTTAGTGGAGACTTTGGTCTCACTCAGAACATCCTTGGTAAGGATTTCACTCACTTTCACAAGATCTTCTTTAACTTTTTCGACGAGACTAAAAGGTTCTTCGTCATCCATTTTAGGTTCTTTGGAAGCCTGAGACTGATAGGTTTTAGTTACAGGACTGGAATCCGTTTGCAGTATGGCAGTCATGCGAATCAGATCTTCTTTCATATCTGCCACATCCCTCAAAATTTCCTGATTGGATGACAGTTGTGAGGCAGTGGCTGCTTTAAACGCTGCGGAAGGGATGAAGAGTGGGGGTTTTGATGGTTTCGATCTGGGAGTAGAGGATGGTGTTTGAGCGTGTGTCTGAGGTGTTATTGTTATTTTGTCCGTTGCCTTCATTTCTTGAGGCTCAGGTAGGACGTTCACCAGAGAGAACACTGGGACAGTCATAGAAGTACATGATATAGGGGTGCTGGAAGAAGCTGGTGATCTAAGAGATGCATAAACTGAACTTGATACATTTGGTCTTAAAGGTGACGACATGGGTTTTAGGGTGTCGTAGCCTGATGCAGAGCAGGCATTGAGAGTTTTTTCAGCCTCACAGAAGGCTATGCTTGCACTAGAGGTGGCTGTTTGTGTGGTGGCTTGTATCCTCTCCTGCAAACTGCAAGTTCCTCCTGAGAACAGACGAGATGATGATGAAGAAGAGGAAGACGGGTACTTGAGTGGTGAAACGGATCCGTTTAGTAGTGCGGTTTCAGTGGAGACAACAGTAGGCTTTGCTGGTGAAGAAAGTGATGATAGAATTGTTCCCCTAGAAATTGAAGCTCCATCTGCAGTAGTTCTGAGAGTTGACAGACTTGATATGGTTCTAATGGGGGATGCTGCTGCAGTGGCTGAGGAGGTAAAAGTTGATTTGAACGACAAGGCAGAAGTGTACAAATTTGCAGTAGATTTTGGAGATTCAGGTGGGACCACTGTGGTAAAGGGTCTGTCAAGTATGGATCCAGGTGACGAGACAGAGATGGGTCTTGAAGACAATGAAGCTGCAAGACCCTTGATGGACACAGGATCCGTACTGGATTTAAGAGGTGAAGATATGAGACTAGTAGAAACTGGAACAGGGTACTGGGCTTGCTGAATAACAGTCTTTATGGGAGATGAGACAGATCTGTAAGTTCTAATGGGTGATGCCATGTCGCTAACAGACTTAACAGGAGATGCGTTTGTGGTTCCCAAGGTGGACTTGAGTGGTGAAGCTGAGGATATTGACCAGACTGACTTTAATGGCGAAGCAGATGGCGTGTTGGAAGGTGAGCTGGAGAGGGAACCCAGTCCACATTTTGTTTGCCCAGGGACGGTAATAGGAGCAGTCGACCATGCCTGGTAAGATCTTGTTGAAAAGACAGGTTTGTGAGCGTAACCAGCAGGCAGTGTTCTTGTTGTACTTCGTTCAACTGTTTCTTTAAGCAGACAAATGAAAATCCAACACAAAATTAACAAAAAATGGTTGAGAAACAGAGAAACCAGAGGGAAAAAATTGGTCAGTGGTGCTTGTATCATAGAAGGAGGAAGAGCAATGCTTTCATGGTGGTGTGAAATGGACTGGATGACGAAGAAGGGTCCAAAACAAAGGAGAAGAAACCAAAACCTGTGATCCATGGTCCACAAATGGTACGCAAAATATAACTGAATCCCACAAAGCACATACGGAAACATAACGACTGAGGCAATGACCAACAAAACGCAAAATGGCAAGACAAATGCACAGAACCCAGAGTAAAACAAATTGTCTTTTGACTTTAGATGTGCTACTTTCCCCTGTCACTAGCTACCTTGATTTTACTAAAGTGCCTTTTATCTGTTTGGTCTGAAAAACCAGTTTCATCCCAAATTTAAAAATTCTGACAAAACAAAAGACTACAAAACAAAAATCTTCTAGTTCTTTTGCTACAGCAAACCGTATTATGGCAAAAAGCAGGCTAAGTGCTAAGTCTTAAGTCCATAATAACTCATCATGCAGGACTGAGTATTCTTGGTGACAGGCATTTCAGTGCAAACTGTGAAAGCACCTGAGAGAACGTTTGTGACTCTCCATGCATTTCTGTCCAAAAATAAATCAAAACTTGGCACAATCACAAAGCCAAAAGGAGCAAGACTAGTTGTAAAAGAGGGATAAGAAAGGGGGAGGAGCTTTACTTTGATGCCATACTGCACTGTGCATTAATAAGTCAGTCAAAGTAAAATCTTATGGATATTGTGGTTTAATTGTTCTTTTGTCAGTGTGGGGAGGGGAGGATGAACAGAGATAGTAAACAATATCGATAACGAAGTGAGCAGGCACAGCTCAGCAACTTAAATACCACAATAAACCATGCAAAAGTAAACGGTACAAAAACAAGCATGAGGACTTTGTTATGCATGGCACGAATGTGCAGAGAACAGTTGTAATTTCCATTAATATAAAGTCAATGTGGGTCACGTAGTAAAGTCTTTTGTTAATTTTAAACACTACCAAACATGTTACTCTCCCAAGAATGTTAGTAAAATATCACACTCACTCAT
>JAMWET010001652.1:735000-820000 GCA_024036415.1 Prochilodus magdalenae | reverse complement strand
CCAATCTGACAGTACTTGGTAAAACTGAATCATCTGATGACCTGTATATTTTTATACACAATATGCATAGACGTATATAGATGTGTTCACACAGCATAAGCACTTGGTGCTTTATACCCCAAACTTTCAACCTCTTTGAGAGATGCAAAAAACAAATAGAATGAAAACAGAAATGCTAACTGACCGAATGCAACGTTCCAAACTTCATGAAGCACAAACCAGTGAGGACATAATGTCTAATATGTCTATATATCACATTCTGGAGTTTGTAGACAGTGGGACAAGGAAAGGTCTTGAGATACACTTAGTCTTAGTTTTATGTTACATATTAAACACAGTTCAGTTTAGAGATGGAACAACATCACCTCTTCTTTTCCAATACAGGCCACACTTTATTTTGAAAGTCCCCAATAGATTATTTTCAGATGCTCATACTATCTGGTAAGCATCTACAACTACAGTGGACTCCCAAGATAGCACGTCAGCCTGTTGAGGTATCAGTCTTGAAATCTGTAGTATTGCCCAGTACCTGGCCTGATATGATTACAATGCTTGGGTTGTTTCAGGGCCGATTTGTTACAGGACTGGATAGGATTCATTCTTCTTTTCCTCCCATATTTAAGGCCAACAGACTGATATGCCACCTGTAATACTAACACTATTAAAGTGCTTAAAGATTTTTGTGATGTTGTACAGTGCCTTGAAAAATTCAGAGACCATCTTTTTATTATCTATTCCCAGTGAAAATGGCCATTAACACAGAAGTTATTCACTTTTAATATTAAAAACTTTTTTTACTGTGCCAAAAAAACTCTTTTCCAAAGTTCTGTCTTAGAAGTTGGTTGCACTTTTTGCTTCTCACAGTCCTGCTAAACACATTGAGTGATGCTGTGGTCTGGACTAGCCAGTCCACCACTTCACGAACACGGTCTGCATCTATTTGATTTTTCATTAGTTTTTCATTAACCCTCTCAGCAGTCTGTGTGTGACTTAACTTTGGAGTAGCTTTCGCAGCTTACTGCAAGATATAAGTATTCATTATGTGTTTAGTCTAAAACAAAATAGCAAATCCAGATGTTTTTTCAAATTGCTGTTTCCAGCATTTTTTTCTGCAACTGAAACCTAAATATGGAGTAGATGACGTTTAACTTTTGGATTATCTGTGGAGGCCACAGGGCCTGTATACTCATTTGTGCATGTGCAGAGCGAGTTAGGTTCACAAGGATGGCATATACAGTTACACAGGTACCTACAACAGCTTGTACTGCCCCGTGAAAAAAGAAAGATGGACAGAAGCAGAAATGGCATTGATCAAAAAGAGGTTGGATGAAGAAAGAAGTCAAGCAAGAGTGAACACTGGTGTTCCTCCTGTAACTAGGTATTTTATATATACATATATATTGTACACATTATTTGACATTATCTGCATTTTCAAATACTGCATATTTTCTCCAACAGTATCTTTTTTTTTTCACCAAGCTAATTGCCCCGTAGCCCTTTCCAGCCTTGTGGAGGTCAACAATTTTGTCATGGATTAGCCCAAAGCTAATGTTAGCTGTGTGTATTTGTTTCACAATGTCTGCATTGTTGGCATACGTTTGATGGCATATGTACTTGTTATGTATACTTCCTGGTTTCTACAAAATCACCTGCTCTAGCTTTATTGGCCATTTTGACTGAAAATTAATCAAATGAAATGGTGGTCTGTGGGTACATCAATTATTTTTGCTAATGAGACATTTAGGTACAAACACTTCTTCAGTTTACTGGAAGGCTGCAAACACATGACAAACAAAAGTCTGTGTAGATGAGCACGACATTCTCCACAGTGACAGTCATGAAATGACAGAAAATTACATTGAATGTGTAATCACAGAGAAGGTACCATGAAAACGACACATATATTTTTAATACCGAAGTACAGGAAAATTTCACTGGACGCTGGATTTGAAAAACAGAGTGTACTGACATCTGCAGTTCTGTACAGTGTTCCTTTTGGAAATACTGATGCCTTCTGCAAAAGTGCAACAGCAAATGATACCTTCTCCAGAACAGAAAGAGCAAATGAAACCATCTCCCACATGGGATGGAACAGTGGGAGTCTGAATCTGATCAAACACGGGCAAAAGGCGGCAGCCATGACAGCAGCAGGTAACATGCCCAACAAGCGCAGCGGAGTGAGCTGGAACAGCCAACACGGTCTGCTTTCAGTCGACTGAAAGCCTCAAAGAAACAGGTGACTGGAAATCAAAACAGCCCAACGTAAAATCGACAATGGCTTCGGTCAGAAAAGGTTGTCGGAGAGCAGCTTCTTGTCTGAGCGACACACTCCTACCCAATAAATTTTGTTCCTCGAGGCCCAAGCTGCAGGATTCGGCTAACGAAGCTCTCGCCCTCATTAAGAGGGGGGAGTTTTCGGGGAAGATGGAGTTTACTGAACAACATCCATGCAGCAATTAGAGGAACAAAAAAGGAGGAACACAAAACAGACTGTCATTGCTGCAGGAATTCTTAGCTTCCATTTAATCAGTCATGACTTTTGCTGGTTATCCTGAGACTGCTACAATGATCTACAAACTGTAGATTTTAATGTGCATTTCTTATGGTGGAGCTCTTTCAGCAGTACGTTGTTGTGAATCACTAGTGACATGATCACATGGCTCTTGCTAGTCTACCTGGTATTACTGAGAAATATCGTGTGCTAGCCTATACTGGAGGTTTGCCTTCAGATATTGTGGACTGGTATGATGGTGGGAAAAGCTGAACTGTCTGACTGCTGAAACACCTCACCACTACACACAGATGAATTCCATGGCAATGAAGAGAGAGAGAAAAAGCAGGAACTGTCAGGGACACAGGAAGCGGGGGGTGTTGAATTAGCTTTCAAGATTATGCTTGTTTGGACTTCCAACCACTGATGGTTCTGGGTTTCTCCTGACAATGGCGCCAACCCTAGCCTAGTGCAGTCTTGTGTCAAGATCACTAGACGCAAGTCAGAGAGAGGCATGTCATAGAGGCAACTTAAGACCTGGAGTCCAAGCTGAATCCAAAACTGAATCTAAAACTAAAACTTCATCTGTAGTTCATTGTACATGCATTATCACTCATTATCCATAATACACACCTCCTTTTTTCTACTTTTAGCATTCATGGTGCTAAGATAACATTTCTTCACATCCCACCCACTGTCCCATTTTCATGTACCATACAAGTGCATTTTTACAGTTCTCTGAATACAGACTGTAGTCCATCAGTTACTGTCATATTTTGTTAGGACCACTATGTAGCAGGTATTATTTGGACTGTGGATCTTCCCCAGGACTGCAGTGGTGGTGGTGTGTTAGTGTGTGTTGAGCTGGTGTGAGTAGATCAGACTCGGCAGCGCTGCTGGAGTGTTTAAACACCTCAGTGTCACTACCGGACTTACAATCTATCAACCAAAACTATCCAGCCAGCAGTGTCCTGTGAGCAGTGTTCTGTGACCACTGATGGAGGACTAGAGGATGACCAACACAAAATGAATAGCAGCTACTGTGAGCTACTGTCCATCTACAAGGTGGACCAACAAGGTAGGGGTGTCTAATAGAGTGGACAGGGAGTGGACACACTGTTTAACTCCATCAGCACTGCCGTGTGTAATCCACTTGTACCAGCACAGCATACACTAACACACTGCAGTGCTGAGAATGATCCACCATCCACATAAAGCTGCTCTGTGGTGGTCCTGTGAGGGTCCTAACCATTAAAAAAAAGGATGATGGGGGAATAAGGTATGCAGAGTAAGAGATGGACTACAGGCTGTAATTACAGAACTACAAAGTGCTCGTATATGGCAAGTGGAACTGATAAAATGGACAATGGGATACAAGCTTTTAATTTAATTGCTTAATAGAGTTACAAATATAAACAGAACATACAGTTTAAAAACATTAATTATTATTATAATATAGTCACAGCACACATCTGCATTGTAATCTTTAGATGAGGTTATTTGCTGTTCCTTCTTTTCTAAAATTTCTGAAACAGCTACAAGCAAATCATACCCAGTTAAGACATCATGGAAAGACTTATTAGATTCCCAACCAGCAATTTAAGCATGTAGAGAAAGATATTGTGTTATTCTGTTTGAAAGTGTTGTTGATATTCAGTAATCACAGAAACAAATTCCAGTTACTTGAGACAATATATATATATATATATATAGTCTAATATTATGGTAATTAATACAACCGGCCTTCATGTCTCTGTCTGTCAAAGCACACCACTTTATGCCTATATTCACCCACCTCTAGAGTATAGTGCATCTAGTAAAGTTGGGCTCCTGCCAAATGTAACATGAATTATAATTATTCTATATTAATTATAAATAATTATTTCTATTTGAAATGTTTATGCACTGATAGTAGTCATTTCTGGATGATCCAGTCATCTTTTAGTTTACAGCCTCTTGTTTCCAGAGGCTTAAAGACCTTAAAGGCTCACCTGAAGCAAAGTCAGAATCAGCAGTGGTTGGGTTTCCACCAGTTTGGTTACCTGCATCACTGACTGTACCAGCAACCTTGGCCTGAACGAGAGAAACTGACCTTAATCTTGACCTTCCAGCTTGCTAACTTTAGCTCTCCAGAAGCCACTCCCGCTGCCATAGGGGCAAGGGCAGCAGAAGCCTGCATTAACATGGCATTTACTGTGGTCCCTATGTGTATGCCAATTAAAACTTCAGCACCCCCAGTGTAAAATGCCTTCCCGCGTCCCCAAAGACAATACATATGAAGTTGGGGAAAGAACGCAACCTACCCCAGGAACTGAGCTCCGGCGGGTCCCACCTCCACCAGGCGACTGGCCAGCCCCTCTCCCTCCACCATGGGGGGCGGGGAGGCCAGCTTGTGTCTCTTAACCAAGCGGCAGGTGATGCGCGTGGGAGCTGTGCACTTGCGCGGTGGGATGATGATGCGCATGCCGTTGTGGCGGCTGCCCCTCATGGAGCCTCCGCGGGCGTCCACCATGAAGCTGACCAAGAACCTGCGTGGGGTGATATATTTCACAGTCAGGAAATGGGGAGGAGGCAGAGAGGTAAAGGTCAGCCCATGCTGTGATCAAAAAACTCACACGACCACACACCAGGGAGGAAGAGAGAGGAAAGTTGGTGAAAGAGAAGAGAAGGGAAATGACTGGGCACTCAGCCCTGGCAGTTCTTTGTGCTGCCATGCGACAGCATTTGCATGGCTGAGCGTTCCTTTCATTTTGACTGATACTGGTGATATAGGTGTAATACATCAACAGAAATTTTGTACAGCAACAAAACTGCCAAGGTAGATTGCCTTAAGGAGCAAAACGTGGTCGTTAGACATGTTTGTTGTGTTACTGGAAAAGATGGCCTGGGACAGAGATCGCTTCAAACTTCATGCTTTATTAAAATCAGGAGAGTTAGGAGTTGCCTGACAGTACTGGCTGCTTGTATGGCTTTTACTCTAGTGAGTGAGCCTAGAGGTAAAGGGGAATTCCAACATTCTGCATCACTAAGTGGTTAACTTGTAAACAAAGTCGTCCAGAGTGGCTTGCTGTAAAATTCTCTGGTCTGGAGAAACCTGCCACATCAGAATTATTTATAGTGGTGGTGATGGTAACCAGACGTCAGCGGTTTAATTAAGTGATTAATGCATTTAAAACTCTTAATTATCTGGCAGGCACTAGTCAGGTGGTCTTCTGCAAGGGTGGTATAAAAATGCAGGGAAAAAAGGGACACAAGATTGAATTTAAGCTACATATACATGTACATAGTTCAACTTAAATTTTAATTAAATGAATGAACAATTCTTTTGTCAACAAACCACAACAACTAGCACTAATAATAATAATAACTAATACTATTACTGGCATTAACAGTAGCTGTACTAGAAGTATAAATTCAAAAAGACTTTTTTTAATGGTTAATTAAATCAAATAATTACATTTAACAGTAGAATTATGTGGGATAGCACTGACGTTAAGGACAGCAGTTAATTCTCACTAGACTGCATTCTCGGTGGATTTATTTGATAATTCGATTTATTGCTTAAATGAATCCACAGAGGCAGACTGAAACTATCTCTATTACAATAAAAGCTTAACTTAATTATTGCTCAATTACAGTTATGCTTGCTTAATGTCCAGTATACATGCTCTGTCAGGCTTGCATTTCCAATGACTGAGTTTAATTTTAGCTCTGTAAGCATTAGCCTAAGCTGATTGTATGTAGCATATGTTGGGGATTCAGCCATAGAGCCTGGTGTTAAAAACAGATTTAAGTGGCAGACGCACATGTGTAGTGTAAAAAAAAATTAACTGAAGTCTGTGACTCAGATTTGACATTTTGAACTGAATATCTGTAAAACTGAAAATGATGACTGGCGTAAAGCTGTCTTGTGCTCTGGGTGTTTCTGAATGAGTTTGTTTATATCTCAACCACCGAACTGTATAGAATTCCCCTATAACTAAAAACTGGTTTTCTACTAAGCTTAACTTGGACTGTGTCCGTCTGAAAACTTCTGTGAACAACACCTTCATAATAACATATATGATGTGATGGTTGTGAGTTTAGAACAGACTTGAAGACATTGTAATAGCCCTTCCACTAGCACACCAGTGGTGTAAATCATCATGTACCTATGAATATTAATGTCAAATTGGTCATGAGAAATGAAATGAAAGATCTCTAGTGGCACAGTCATGATAAGGTAGCGAGCCCTAACGAAAGTTAGGTGCATTTAGCCTTTAAGGCATTTGATTAAAGAGGGTCTGATAGTATGTGCTAAATATCATGGGCTTCAATCCTGATGGCCACAGATCCCTGTGCATGAAGGTAAAGGCCAGCAGTGCCAACACTCTAAAAACAAATTGGGGTTTTAGCTTATAATGAGTTAGTAGGCTGCATTGACAGTTTGAGGTAATTCAATTTGAATCATAAGCACAAAAGCCTTATGTCATGTAAAGTTATTATTTTATTTTCTGCATTTTTACCAAAGTCTTTTGAAGTCAAAATGTAAAGGCAGGCCATAAGTAACTTTCTTTGTGAAAACCCCAATTTTATGTATTTATTTTTACAGTGTAGGTCGTCCTTTGGAAATTGTCACTAGGCTGAATTTCTTCTAAAGAAGCCAAAACAATTAGCGATTAGTGAATAATGTAATAATGCTATAATCAATAATCTCCAGATTAAAAATATAAGATATTTAGACTAGAACTAAAGCATTAGCTAAATGTAAACTACAGAAATGCTGATTGTAAGAATAACAGTTGTCTTATGAAGGTGTTGCTGATGTTTTAGGATACAGTTTTTCTGATTAATTGCCTAATGGAGAAAAGAACACGCATTTTAAAATCTTTTTTTCTGTTCCGTTCACATTAAAAACGCATCATCGTATTAAATACTCAAAGCCACGGTAGGCTGGTTCACCCTGCTGCCCGGCTTAGTATGGACTGTAGGTGAAGGAGAGAATAAATGAAACAAGCACAGAGAGGAGAAGAGAGAAGAAACACTGTGATGACAGGACACAACCATCGTCACCTGGAGTCATACTGAGGGAGCGGAGAGGAAACGCTGCAATGAAACAAAAACGGAACAACGGTGGAGGGACAAAATCAACAAGGTTCGTCATCAAGCACCAACACAACATTGTTATAATGCAGGAATATGGAAGGTGACAGAGCATTAAGAGCAACAGAAGGATTGGAGGAAAGGAAGGAGAGAGTATTAGCATGATGAGCATTGGGAAAACTTTTTTTATGCAAGTGTTCATACAGAAGTCACCAAACCGGAGGAATGTTGTAACGTTATATAAACTATTACTTAATCATAGACTCCTGTACATAGCAGGGGTGAACCTGTACTTACATATCATGTATAGTATCAAAAGGGTCCGTTCCAAAATGGCAACAAGTCTGCGTCTGCATCACGATTGACCAGTTGTCTGTTTTGTCCAGTATGTCTCTGCCTAAGGAGGCTTGTTTTTGAGTTTGGAAAGTTGATCATTTGGTATTTTAACCTGATAATATTCCACCTGGTGCTTTCATTTTACCAGATTGCCTCCTCACGGTTTCTGTTGCAGACCTTGTCTTTGCTTTTGTGTCTACTGATGTTGGTGTGCTTTCACTGGTCCCTTGCTTTAGCCGTGCCCGACCCAGTGCTTTTCCAGGACTTGACTGACAAATGGCAGTCACCAGTTTTGCGACTGTGTGTCAGACCTAGAGTGACAGATATCCTGCTACTAAGCTGTGACATGTGCCTATGATCTGGACTATGGAATTAAGTCTAGAGTGAAATCCAGCAGTGAAAATCATACCCCTCATCTATCTATCCATTTGGAGAGTATCAGGTTGTATGGTTATTGGGATTATAACTAATCCCAATGTGTTTGTTCTAAACATGGAAAAAGGGTTCCCCAGGGTTCTACTCTGGGTTCACTCAGGTTTTGTTATTATCTGCTGTTATGCTCCAGCAAGGCTCTTTCCTATCTAAAGAATGCATATGCAAATTTTTCAAAAATCTATATACTATTCTCTAAAAAATCATAAAAAAGTTATTTATTGCCATAAATGTACACTAGATCAGTAGAACTCATTTAATCGTATCAATAACAAGGTTTTACATTCTACAGGAATACATATATCTTTTATATGTATATCTTTTAAACTTTACATTGAGTAAATATTAGAGACGTTACAGTTTTGGTTTGGGAACAGTGTTTGCTTTTCCCAGATGTCAAGTTAAGGCCGCCTTTTTATCTGTTTTAGGATATGATGAAATATTATACATTAGATATTGGAGAACCTGTTACACCTGTCGAATGCCAGATGTCAAAGTTTCCAAATGTTCCGCTCACTTCCCAGTCCATACAGTTAATATACAGAAACAAATCTCCAAATTCTGAATGAACGCTTTCTGTGATGTTATGTGAATCAGCTCATTTACATAAATCCACCTCTTTGGCCTACAGCAGTGTAGTCCGGCCCATTTACACTAAAGCCTTATGAAGTTTTTCTGTTGTGAATGCTTTGTGAATGAGGCTCAATACAGGACAGACCCATTTACATGTACCAATCTTAAAGTCACACCAACAAAATACAGCTTAATGATAAGGTATAAACAGAGGCTGACAACTGGTCATGCAAAAATGTATGTATCTAATACAGGCATGATGCAGATTAAAGTGTCTTAAGGTTATTGAAAATACCTAATAAGTGGATGTATTAATTATTATAATTATTATTATTATCCCTAGAATGCACACATCTCTTACCCTGAATGGATGGGGCTTGAAATCAGGTTGACATTGTCCAATGTGTCTGCTGCCCAGCTGTATCGCCTCAGAGAGTCAGCGTCATACTCTTTGGCCATAGCCAGGTGCTGAGGGTAAGAGCGCACACACACAGACACACACAGACACACACGCACAGAGTCCAGAGTCAGTGCCAAACAGAAGAAGAACTCTTCACTCTCACTGTGGCAGTGTGGTGAACCACAACAAAGAAGCAGACTCTTAGTGCATGGCAATAACCGCTGCTAGGAGGAAAGTGCTGTGGGACGGTACAAGTGCTGCTTACAATGCAATTAACATCTCAACCCCACAATTATCACTTCATCCAGCAGCTCATGGCAGAAAGCATCGGTTTGTACACATGCACAGCTATGTTTCAAAATGGTGTAGAAGGGTGGTGGAGAGTGGGCAAAGAACTGAAACTTCAGAAGCAAACAATAACGTCAGGGGACGTCTAAAGCAGCCAAGACTGTGAAAATGCAGGGCAGCAAATAAAAGAGTGCTTCTCCGATGGCGAGATGGTCGATGCAGGCACAAGGCAAGCATTTTTTTTCAAGGTGTGCCTCTGCATTTGAGTTTTAACCTGCCAGAACAACAATACAACCTCCTTTTGATTTGTACCTTATTCTGGGGTTCAACAATGAAGGGCATCGCTTTACAGACGCCCTGAAGCATTTAAAGAAGAAGAGAGATTTCGCTGTAATCACCACCCAAATTGAGTAGTCAGTTCCTAACAGACACAGCTAAAAGGCTACCATGACCTTTTTCAGCTCCGAGTGCATTTCAATTCTCACCTCAGTGGGGGCTCCTGTGTGGAAATAGCCCAAACACGTCAGGAAAATAGGACAGCATGAGGCCAGAGCGGAAGTGCTGCTGATTAATGCCTGCAGCAGCTTTCCCCTGCCCGGCCTCAGGGTCCACTTTAGGACAACGAAGCCTCTTTAAGTGAATCAGGACAGTTTGAGGATATGCTCTTTAATATTGTCTTAAACGGAACAGAAGGAGTTTAAACGTGATCTACTCTTTCAAGTTCAAAAGCTTTTCTGGACAGATCTGAGAATTAAATACGGCTGGTGAGAATGAAATAACATATCCAGTAGGACCTGTACTGTAAAAACAACTATACTGATCTAACTATGATAGGAATGACAGCTGCTAACTGTAGGTAGGCTAGCTGCTAAGGTGTAACACTGTGAAAAAGTGTTCGGTCTAAAAACAGTTTAAAACCATTTATCTGGGCAGGAAACGTGTTCTCCCACTCATTTCCAGCTGAATCAGCCATTAAGCCAGTAGGTTACTAATTTAGTAATCTGGGCTACCGATATCCAATTCAATGCTAAGTCTTTCTTGTTGTCTCAGTAACAGCCAGTCGTGTACTAAGTAAGGAAGTAAGGAAGTTGTTTCTTTTGGCTTTTGTAAGCATAAAAACGCCACATGTCAAAACCAAAGAAGCATTAGTACAACATTGACTTTGTTTTGACTTGTTGGACAGAGCTTGGTTCTAGCTTGGTTCTAGCTGGAACCTTTTCCCCAGTGCCAGACTATTTAATGACCTTGTATTAAGAGACTGGGACCGAGAGTGACCCTAAAGTCTCTTCACATGAAAAGTTGAATAAGAGTCTTGTTCCAGAAATGATACTAGAACATTAGACATTAGACTGAGGAACAGCTTTATTCCAGAAGCTGTAAGACTTCTAAACACCACTTAGTCAAAACCACTGCCCCGACAATTTGAGGCCACTAGTCACTTTAAATACACTTTGCTGCTACCTTTTCAATTTCCTGCTGCTCTTCCTTTCTATATTTTTTTAAATATATTTTTATATATTTATGTATATTTTATTTATTTAAGTACTGCTGTCTGGGTGTAACTGGGTCCTTGAGTACTACAATTTCGTTCCACCCCATGTTCCACATGTGATGCGAATGACAATAAAGTCTCCTTGAATCCTTGAATCTCCATACCTAAGTACATTTGAAGGTAAATACTTTAGTACTTTTACTCCAGTGGGGGTCTAAAAGGAGGAGCGTCTACCTTTACTGGAGGAATATTTGAACCTGGGTATTTCTACTTCAACTCAGCTACATGGGTTGTGTACTTCATCCACCACTGGTGGCAACTACACATGCTTTTAGATCCATAGCGTTGATCATTTTAGCCTCACTTTAAAAGAAATGGAAAAATTCTGGGGTTTGGTTATGGATAGGCACCGCATCTTTGAAAGCACACTATATATAATGGATTTATATATATTTAGTTTATTACTACCTCAATCAATGCCTTTGGTTTAAATGTATCATAACATAATAATTTCTAAATATAAATGATTTCTAAATATCAAGGTTTTTTAATAGTATTTATTGTGTGGGACCACAGTTTGATTAAATTCGATAGAAAGGTCCATATACAGTTAAAGTGTGTTGTGTAAAGTGGTTGGTGTAGCTCAGCGGATAACATCACTACCCACCAAGTAGCCACCACCCCACGTGGGAGACTGGGGTTTGAATCCCAGTATGGGATACACCAATAAGTGCTGTGCTACACCAATAAGAGTCCTTGGGCAAGACTCCTAACACTACCCTGGCCCACCTGTAATATGGTTAACCTTGTAAGTCGCTCTGGATAAGAGCGTCAGCTAAATGCCGTAAATGTTAAAGCCGGACTGTTTACTGGTGCTATTGTTGTAGTCTGCAGCCTGCTGGCTTATCTACAGGTCTTTTAGGAAAACAGTTTTAAAAGCAATATACAGCGCAGGTGGGATTCAGTCAGCACTAATACAGATGGCTTGAAGGTTCAAGCTTGGGTAATAAGTTAACACCATTAAAAAGTGGCATTAATAATTTATCTTGTTCATGCATTATTAGCATGGTCCTAATGTGCCATAAGCAACTGACAGCCCTAATTTATTCCAGCGTTAGTGGTTTTCCTAGCAAATCAATGCTCACTGTCCAGATACACAGCTCTGTCATTTTCTTTTGCACACCACCATAAAGCAAGAAAGAGCAGACTATCAAGGGATAGAGGGGGGTCATACCGTGTCCTTGTTGGGTGCCAGGATCTCCTCGATCATCATACTGTCCCTGGTGAAAGAGCTCCGGTTCAGTGTGTTGGACCTATCCGAACTGAAGGAGCGCAGGCTGTTGGCATTCACAGTTTACCACACAGTGCGGGGCGAGGGACGAGCAACAATGAGATGAACACAAAACACGCACACGCGAACACACACGCACGCAACACAAAACACGGAACACAAAAACAAAAACAGAACAAAAGCACACATTACTGCATGCAGCTTCCAGGGAAACTGGCACACAAGTACAAAAGAAAGCCAACAGGATGCAAAACCACCGCACAGGACAAACACAGAAACACAAGACAACTCTTAGTTGTCTTGATTCCGTAGACTATAGATACATGTTATGTGGGATATAGAGATATACATTTGTGTGTGTGTGCGTGAGTGCATGTAAAGGACAACTAAGCAGCATCCTGAATAAGATGAGATGAGATTCTGTTTGGATTGGTAGAGAATGTAATGCTTTACTTACACTGCAAAAATGTCAAAAAAATTTTTTTACTGTTTTTGTGATTTTGTGAAAAGCAATGCACACAATTACACAGTCCCTGATCATACCTGGTCAAAACTCACATTTATCAATCTATGCCTTATCTTTTGACATTTTACTGTTTACCCAATATGTGAAATGCAGTGGAGTGTGTCCTCTGTAGAAGACGTGCTGCCTTAATTTAGAAAGTCCACTAAATATATGGGTTTACTAGTTCGACCAGGAAATCCCAATATTTCCTATGTCTGTGTGGGCAGGGTAATACCTAAATGCAGTGTGCGAGTGTGCATGTGAATGTGTATGTCTATTTGTCAGCCCTGTAACGGATTGACAGCATGTCCAGGGTGTTTCCTGGCTTCTGCCCACTGAGCGCTAGCATAGGCTACAGCAATCCTCTCCCCATACCCAAAAGGATAAATGGCTTAGAACATGAATCAAAGAGAGGGAGTAGTTTGGGGTGGCCATAAGTTTCCATAACTCTGGGTGTATATGTATTGACATCACAAAAACAGTGAACCCAAATGTACTGTATATATGGACTGGTGACTGAATGGTGCCGCATGTTTTTAAAGAACTTGATGTAGTGTGTAGCAATGTTTACGTACTACATGAAACTCCTTTATATTATAAAACCAGAAGACCCCTTCATTAAAAAGGGGCCATTACAGTTTCAAGTTGACCTGACTTTTTTACAGACCATACATGTGACGCATGAGCCATGTGAGGACATCACGCATGGAAAAACCCAATTACCCCTTCTTTCCCGCACAGGGAATAATTCCATTAGAAAAGTCAAAACAGATGTGAGAGAGAACAAATGGTAGTAGCATGTTCCTGGATTCTCCTACAGAATCGTGACTTGAATAGATCGCTATTTGGCTCAAGCTCTCATTAAAGGAAAGGGCCCGGTGAGCTGCTAGCTTTGCGTTACATTGACGTACAAGCTCTCAGCATGCATGTGTGGTATGTGCTAGCACTGTGCTACAGCAATAAACATGATGGGGGATTCCAAGTTGTAAATTCAGGTTGTGCTTGCTGCAAATACAGTATCAGTTCATTAATAATAAATCTCCAGTGGCAGATACATTACTTCCCTAAAAAATATGGGACCCGTAAATGGGGAAAACTTTCAATTAGGAAGTTAGTGTCTTTAAACTTTATAGATCCCTGGAAGCCACATTAAGGAAGCAAGCCACTCCACAACCAAAACTGAAATGCTCAGCACAGGCATTGCAGGAGTTGCTAGCAAAGAAAATAGCCAAGCACAACACAGTAGAACCTAAAGGGGAGCAGCATTTTAGCATTTCTGAAAAACATGATTAATCAGGATGTAAACAGAGTCATTCTGAGTGGTTTAGGTGCAAAATGAGTCGATACTGTTTCAATCCTCTAGGGCAGGCTTTACATGGTGAAACTTATATACAACTGGTTGCATGCTGTGGGAGGCCTGCAACATCATTTCCATGCTCTCAGGAAACAGTTCAATAGCTCGCTTGATGCCACTGAGTAAGGCTCTAGCAAATAAAGTTGCATGCAAGTTACACCATGCAAAGTCAACTTTAGAGGCATTAACCATGTCTGGCTCCTATTACCAACGCCATGAGCAACTCTCTGAGATTTCACTACAACAGAGCATCTCGCATCAAACCACTCTGAAAGGTCAATGCTGAACACTACTGTTTTGCGAACCCCCTTTAAGGTCGGCTCTAAACTGAAAACGAAGCTGCAGGTCACAGATACGAAGAGCAAAAGTCTTAAAGCCTAAGGATGTTTGCCAGCAAGCTCTGTGCAGCTTTTTAAGTCTCCCGCTAAATGTAGAGCAACATGAAGCACATCACAAGACAGTGTTCCATGACGTAATGAATCAAGGGTGCCACATATATGTCCATGTGTCTGGGGAACAGCCATGCCCTCTTACCTGACTTTAGGACTAGGGTGAGAATTTGGTATGGAGAGAGGAAGAACAGGGGAGATCGAGAGCAACAAATCAGAAAGGCGAGCGGGCAAAATGCAGTGGTTGAATGACACAGCCTGTAATGCTCTGCGTTTGCATTGCGGTTTGCTCTCAGACCTTGTGATGCTCGGCACCTCTGCTGATATGCGTGTGGTTTAAAGGAATAGTTTAGCAAAATAATCTAATTTGTGCAGTTTTTCCCCTTTTCCCGGAACAGAGATGATCAACCAAGGCAAGTTTGGTTTCTCAGCTAAAATAACTAACATGCAATAAAATTTAAATTGCCATCAATTAACCTTAGTCACAAAAAATCTGCCGCATCCTACACATTTGCAGTTGGCATCATCTTCTAAAACGGACAGATCAGTTATGAAAAGAAGTCCTTCATTTCGGTGTAGATAGAAAGTTAGATAAGAGCTAACAGCGACAGCATAGTGCTGCACACTGAATTGTAGGTAACTGGCAACTTCGCAATTTTCAAGCTGGCTAACTCGCTAACCCTACACAGTAAAATCCTAACATTAATGCAAATCGCTGTCCAATGAGAAACATGTATCTCCATTTTGGTCCATTTTGACTTTTATACATCATTTGAACACAGCAGCTGCCATGTACACCGTGTGAGAATCGCATGACGAATGGACCAACAGAAATGGCCCAAAAGTGTTTGGAAAGACGTCTGGTTCCATTGACTTCCATTCAAATTGAATGAGGTTTCTGGCCTCTCCTGTAAAGTTGCCATTTTGGAGATACTTGTTTTTCTTTGGACAGTGACGAAATAATAATGATGTCAGTCTTCTGACTCGCTGTATATCTATTTTATATATGTTTATTTAAAACCAATGGGCATTCAAAGTACTTTCTTAGACACTGCTAAAATTAGCAGCATAGCTATTGGTCAGCAAAGACTGACCACCAAAGATAAATTTAATGTAAAATTCTGCATGCAATATGAACTCACTTTAGATGTGAAACCACAAAGCATGTGTTAAAAAATGTATTATCTTGTTTTTATTATGTATTAAAGAAACTAACAGACCCACTGATAAACAACCGTTATCATAGCAAGCAGGATGCTGCCCAAACTGGCATGTCTATCATATTACTTATAGCCCTGTAGCTCCAGCGCAAAACTGTAGAAGCAAACTTCAGACAACATGGCTGATTCATTTAGGTTGAGGGGAAATGAGTGCAAGTTAGATTCCTGACAAACTAAACATTTCCTTTAAGCAGTTTGCAGTGCCTGTGTTTGAGCCAGACTCTTGCAGGGGTTGCCCAGTGTGGCTGTGAAAGTTATGGTCAAGCCACTGCTCACAGAGAGGAGGTTAGCAGTGCTGTCTGAGAGCATGCAGTGCAAGCAGGCGTCTGGCCGATGCTGCTAAAAAGAGAATCGAAAGGAAATAGTGAGCTCAGGAGCGTCACACAGGAAAGGCTGCACTAAAACCAAAGCTCTTTTAATTACAATATGACGTCATTTCAGCAAAACCGTCACCAAATACAGTGCTGTCTCTCAGCTGCTAGTGAATGCTTGAGGCAGTGGTTCCTGCATCCTGTTGGCCTACATACATGTGCAAAGCTTACATGTTCAATACACTCATTTAAATTATCAGTCAGTTTTAAAGGTTTCATTTCCATGTTTGAACAATGTGGGGGGAAAATCCCCTGCAGCTGGACACATGTAGGTTTAACACTAGCCTCCATGTAACACTGGTGCATAGTATTGATCCAGGCTGGGACAGCGGCCATGACATACTGCAAACACTGGCCAGACTGCCAATCAGCCAGGAATGAGAAAAAAAGAACTGGGTTAACAGAGATAACAGGACGAACGTTATCGATTCAGTTTGTGATCAGGATGATTCATAGATGATTCATAGGAGTGGTGTGACTGCTGTGTTTGTGGTTCCCAGAGTATGACGGAGTTACTAAGGTCTATGAACATGGTCACACCTAGGGATGGGACAGTTACTGGTGTTAATGTAGTAATGATATTTTGCAGTGTAAAATCCAATAGTAAAAATATTGTTTTGATCCCAACTGAATATATTGTTGATATCATAATACAATATAACAATCCGTCCCGTCCCATTTGTAGCCATATTGCATCTTAACCAGGTCCACATATTATAAATCCCTATTAAAACAGCACTAAAACTCTACTGGCTGAGGCACGGCGGTATTAACCTGTGCATTGTCAGATCATTGGGGTTAGATGGCAAGCCCAACAACATTTCCAAATTCAAACCTCATGACATTTACAGGCGACATCACAGCAAGAGCACAGTGCTAAATGTGTGTGTGAAGGTCATTACCTTGCAGTACGGGCTCCAATGCTAAAGCCCACATAGCCTTCCTGAGGCAAGGAGTCATCGCCCAGCTCACGCAGGTCCTGAGGGCCCAGGTATTTATCTGTGTCCCCCGTCATTGCGTCCTCACCTGGTACACACAGTAAGGGTAAGTGCAGAATCTGTACTCGGAGAGGTTTCCTCTCGGAGGGTAAAGCTAATGATCACCTCAAGTCCACCAGTTAACCAATCTGTATTAAACACTCCACAGCCTGTCGTATCGACAAGCCCAGACCCATGTTAAAGGAATGGCTTGGAGAAAAAATTTAATCAAATTCAGTTATGGATGTATATACTGTATATTCCACCAATCAACACTGTGCAAACAGCATGCTTAAATCATTCCACACTTCCTTCTAAACACTTGGAGGTTGTTACATCATCTCAAATAGACTTGCTTATGTGGTTTTTTGCAAAGTGTAGGCAAACATACTTTTAAAGCAGATGGTAAAAATAATCTAGTAGTAGCTGGTCATCGGGAGAGCCTAGAATTCCTGGTGGGCTGGTAGAGTTGTGGGCTGGTTACTATAAGCTAAAGTGGAAACTCACACATATAAATATAAATCTAAGAACATATATGTTGTACATTTGCTGATTGTAATTCTGTCTAGTACTTTTGATAGAGATTAGCTTCTTATTCTCACTTCCTATTCCACCTTAAATGATGTAGCAGTATGAGGAAATCTGTAAATAAGTGTAACTGTGCCACTGTTTAAGATGGAATGGAAATTCAAATAAGATCCTAACATCAGCTTAACACGTAAAATATCTCGCAATGGAATGAATCTGGTACCGTTAGACACAACAGACAGTGTTATACAGAGTCATGCTGAGATGGACAACAGCAGCAAAACCTACAAAACCCCAGGTGGCATCGAGGAGACAAGAATGAAAAGCTTCTTTAGGTGAACAAGGACATATCCGCAAACTACTCAGCTAGTGCATACTGATAATTATGTCATATTCATATTCATTTACTAGCTAGCCATCATTATATGAATAAAGAAAATGTAAATAGGCATTTTAGCATGTTTTACTCATGTTGTAGTTCAAGTAAAGGCTGATATAAAGAGCTGTTGTGAAATACAGGGGTTTGCTATAGTTAGTTATGGGTTCCAGGAAGAGGCCTGTAAATGTGATATTATTTTCTTAGACCTTTCATTCCCATGTTATGACCAGCTTTACATATAAACTATATGTAGCTTATATAAATATAAGTAGCAACATCTAAAAGTTTGGATTTCACCATAAGCAATTCTATTTAAGACTTCTGTTTAAAACCGTTTAAAAGCAACAGTAGGTGATGACTTAGGCATGCATGTTAATTGGGGGTGTACAAGCTTTCACTACGTGTTAGCTCCATTAGTTTCATTGCTCCAATGCAAAAACTAAGAAAGCAAGCTTCAGACAAACAAAGCGTTTGATTAGATAGAAGGGACATTAAATACCCATTATAAATAATATTTAATAACCTTTTCCATTAACAATTGGAGAGCAACTCAGATTGTTGTAGACTCTAGGTACCGTCTGCAAAACCAAATAACTGAAGTCATTGGAACAGTTTGATGTAAAATGGTCATTGTAGAGAAACCATCTTAGATTTCTGTACAGGGGTGGTGACAGGAACCAATATCTATAACCACAAACATAGAAATTTTATTACTATCCAAAATGACAGTGAGCCTACAGTCATGGAAATAAATGAACACATCATCCACAGCTGTGATGTAGCTCTAATATCTTTACATTTCATTTCTGGCATTTAGCTGACGCTCTTATCCAGAGCAACTTACAAGTTTAATCACATTACAGGTAGGCCAATGTAGTGTTAGGAGTCTTGCCCAAGGACTGTAGCACAGCATCACCCAGACCAGGATTCGAACCCCAGTCTCCCACGTGTGGTGGTTGGTACTTGGCGGGAAGTGGTGTTATCCGCTAAGCTACACCAACCACTATCTATGGTTTGGTTCCCATCACCAGCACTGTGCACAATTCTGACTGAAACTGAAATGGAAGTTTCTTTAAAATGACGCATTTCAAATCAAACCACTATGAATGACTTCCAGTTATCCATGAAATGGTGCGAATATTTAGAAATCTCTGTGAACTGTACAGCCTCCTGAAAGAGAGTAGGGATGGTTGGCTTCTACAGTGTGAGAGTGCATGCGAGTAGGCACTATAAAGAAGATCACAGGCACAAGACATTAAATGTGAGTTAGACTAAAGCGAACTGCTGTTCACTCTAAAAGCTCAGGACTATTAAACAGCCTAGTAGAGTTAAAGAATCGAGCTACAGCAAGTGCACACTAGAGACAGTGCAAGAGGAGGAGAGATAGAAACAGTGGTGGGGGGGGCTGGATAGCATTCCTGCACTGACAATGCTTCCCTGTCCCCCCCCTGCTGCTTATTACCACGGCAACCCCTCCCCTTCAAACCACTACTGCTGTACCATAACTGACACACTCATTCTTATCCCCTAAACTATGTATATATGCCTCATAAAAGAACGCCCCCTCCTCTCTGCTGTATGCCCTCACTGTCTGTATTAGAGATAAAAGAAAAACACATACCATTGACTAGCTCCCTGAATAGCCTTTTCTTTTCAAACCGCAGACTCGACAGTGTCAGCAAAACTTTTCTGAGCGAGTGAACGGCTCTCTCTGGGATCAGCTTTCCCTCGCTCGGGCTGCCATGCCTGTGCTGCGCTGCTAAATCTATGTTCGGCTTAAAAAACAAACCCAGCCGCACTAAGTTTGCGGTGTTCTCTTACACATCTGAGCAGCCATGCTTTCCTCCAGTGTTTTCAACAGGTCTGAATATCCACTCCCTCTCGGTTCACTCCATCCGTCCTCAGGATAAAAGAGTTGGCCTGACTCAGATCCATGCAATCAGATCAGATGAAAAATCCACCACAATGTCTGCATGTCCCTCTCTCCTGTACGGACCACCTGAAACCGCCTGCTCCTCCTGCTGCTCCGAGCTCTCGTTCTCTCTCACACACACACACATGCACGGGAACACTCCCCCCAGCTGCTGATGACTGAGCGGGTGTTCATGGCAGTAGTAGGATAAAGTTCCGGGACGCTCCAGTAACGCCACCCCCATTCCCACACGCTCCCCCCACCAAGGGATTGAACACCAGCCCCCAAGTATCCCTACACAATAGAGTGCAACTGTGTATGGAGGATGAGGTCGGGGGGCAGTGCGTGTGTTGGGGGGATTTCTATGGCTCTGAGTCTTAGGTGTACTCCGTAATCCGACTCTGAAGAACAGAAGGAGAACAAAGGAACCCCCTCACTGGCAGGAGGAGGGACACACAGACTGCCACCTGACTGTGGCCCCTTTATTACAGGCCAAAGAGTGCATGGGAGTCCAAAAGTCCAACTAAAGCTACACATTCAGCAGTTAACTCTGGTTTCAAAGCTCTTAAGCTGCAGCCTTAATATTCAATTATTAATCTTAAGACTTTTATTCTTTTGTATTTATTCACTGTACTTATAACTAAATCAGTAACTACTACCAAACTAATACTATATGTATATATATATGTATATATATATATATATATATATATATATATATATATATATATATATATATATATATACACCTCTATATATATCCTCTCACCCACAGGCTTGGTTTCCCTCTGTTACTCTAGGCTACCAAGCTTGGAGGGCAAAGGCTAGCATGAGTTTCCTTCAAGTGACGTGAAGTACCACCAAGTCTCCTTGAACTGCCACTAATGCAATGCCACTAAACAGCTCAACATGCTTGCAGGAGAACACTAACTGCTAGTTCAACTAACAGATTTCTGCATAGGCTAGCATCATGCTGAGCGATAGAAGGGTCAAAAAAAATGTTCAGGGTTTGAGCTTGATCTTGGGTGGGTCTGTAGAAGCAAAGTCCAACCCTACAATGACCTATATATTAAAATATTTTATCTTAACTTTGATTTCCTCCATGTAGTCACAAATTCTAATAGGCCATATTCTTTTAACCTCATTTCTGTCTCCACATAAATATTTGTACACCAGGCAATTAGTCTGTGTCTGCTAGCCTAACCAACAATCTGAAGGTTTTGGGGTCAATCCTCAGTAGTGACTGAGATTTCTAGATGTGCCCTTGACCAAGGCAATGAACTACTACTGTGCCCCCAGTGGCTGCTGTGTTACTCCCAGACTGGCATAGGTAGGCAGCAAAATGATGAAAGTTACTAACCAAGTGAAAGCTAACCTAGCAAGCATAACTCAGATATCCATAAGCATACGATTTTATTTTCTGTTAAAGCATTATAAAGCTGGACCATTTTTTGGTAAATCATGAACACAGCAGGGGTAGCCTAATATATGATGGAAGCCTAGGTCACATAGCATGCTCATCAGAATATCCAGCAGTTTTTAAGCTGTTCCGGTCACTGATACTACATGTCAGGAAGGCCTTATTAACCCATCATTACACAATTACTATATCAACCCTTCGTGACTTTAAAACCACAGAGGCTTCCTTGTTCTCAGGGACTATTGCAGCATCTGCTGAAGATATTACAAGGAGGCTGAGAAGAAGCTGGCAGTTTGATCACTGTAGTGTCTGCCAGCTAAAAACCCTGGCACTCACTGAACTGGACCACAGTTCTCTAAAGAGAGCTCTACCACAGTCCAGTTTCAGAGAGAGACAGAGAAAACAGACACAGCTGTTGGCATTCACTGGCTAGATATACATGTAAAACACTTTTCATCGCCTGCATTAAATTAGTATATCCTCCAAAGTTAATCATCAGCCTGCTTCTTGCATTCAGGGAATCTATCAAAGCATTTGCTTTCGATCCAAAGCATAGATCCAAAGGGTCCTCCATGTGAGCAGGTCTATTTTGGGCTGGGGAGTAATGTGTAAATAAGAAGCTATCTGAGTTATGTGAGCATGCAGACGTATCAGTTGACAGTAACTAAACCCAACTACATACTTGTTATGTTTTTCAAAACCCAAGGCATCATTACCGTCATAAGCTGCATGTATATACAAAATCAGCAGGTATTGTGTACTTCCTATTGGGATGTGGCTCTCCCAAACCCTAACCCTTAAATATACACTTGAGAAAGTAATGCTTATTTTTTAAAGATCTTTAAGATGTCTTTTAAAAGTGATTTAAATTGTGTTTTCAATTACATCATGAAACTAAAAAAAAACTTTATTTAAAAAATACTGTCTGATTACACTGTTGTAGGCTGTAGGCAGAGCTTTGTTTTAGCCACACCTCTGCATTTTAGAGCAGGAAATGAGACTGCATCCCTGTCACGCAAGGCCACATGTTGTGAAATTAGATTTTCACGGAAATTACGAGTTTTGAAGCATATGTGTCTCAAAGCCTAAAAATCAGTGTGTACGGAAACACATTTTCTGCAATTAAAAAAAATTGCTGTTTCAAAGCACAATATTTTTATATATATTTTATGTGTGTCTGACTAGTCATGTACTCAGTTCTGCTCTAAAATTGTCACCACTAAAACTGTCACTACTGAAACATTTGTTGAAGTTTTTGTAGGCAGTATTCTATCATTCCTACATTTTTATATCCTATGCCGGATAAGGTAATATTAAGGTATAGGACATATAAATGTATTTAGTTCAAAGACTCAAACAGGTACAGTTCAGTTACAAGTCTGAAATGTCATTTCCTACATATTGGTAGACTGATTTTTTTTTTTCATCAAAAACCATAAAGATAATACACCGATAATTACTGATTGTCTTTTACACTTTTCTGCCAATAAGGCAACTTTAGATACTAAGCTAACTCTAAATGATACAGCGAATCCCTGTGCAACTTTTCTTAAGTAATCTCAACTTTAGTTTTGTCAAAAATGTCCTCCGAACATTTTAAATGCTTTGCCCAATGACTCATTTACGTATACCCAGCCTTTCTGTTGCTGGCTCACCACTGCTACTAGTAGATTAGCGGCCATACATTACAAATATACTCTTTGTAAGCACACTTTGAAATATAACACAAATGTATTCTTGTGTCATATATTATTAAGGTTATTAAGGGCTTCTTTGAATGAGTAATGCCTGCTGTGTTGTCTAATAAGTTGTTATAACATATTGTCTTTAGGAGAAATCCTAAGCAAGGAATATGAACAGGTAACAGTCTCCTGAATTCCCATTAGCCAAGTGTGGTAGTACATACTATTAAACTTCACCTGTTTCAGTTGCAACACTGACTTTTCAGTGTTCTCGTATGTTACATGTTCTAAATATCTACAACTACTGTGTTTATAAGTGTAAAAGTAAATGGCAAGACTATTTGCAAGAGTAATTAAAAGCAAATCAGTTGAACTGAAGAAGGCATTTGTGCATTCGTTAATAAGTGTGCTTGATTGTAACCCTTATCCATGTGTTGCTTCAAATGAATAAGCAGTTCTATGCTTGTACATGTGCCATGCAGTTTATCTGTATGCGGTCTTTGGATAAAGTGTAACCCTTAACCCTTTGAACACCGGAGAGGCATATATAACCGAAAGGCCACTATAGCGGCCCACCTATCTACCGTCAATACCCGACGGGCCGCAATACCGGCCATTGCTTTAATATTGGCCACACTGCGAATGGCACTCATGACGCTGAAATTTGCTGGTCTAAAAATAGCACTGTATGGGTATTGTGTGGTGTGCGTATAATGCTTACATCATACAGAACTGTTACAAACCACACCATGAACCTGGCAAGCGGGTTCATACTTTCCAGATGTTTGTTGACGAGCTGTGTCATGACTTGATTGGGACACACCACCGAGCGCTGGTGCCCATGTCACTTCGCAAAACAGGAGGAGATGAAGCCCGGCTGCAGAATGAACACAACATCCCACTGCACTTGACCGAGCGACCGGAAGGTGCATCTTGGATGGGTGTTTGTGCCGAAAGGTACAAGCAAGCCAAGAGAGCAAATCCAGAAGCGAAGGACAAGGACCTGTCAATGCGCGCTAAAACGGTGTACTGGTGTAAATCGTGCGAAGTGCTTCTGTGCATTGCCTCTGGTAATGGCAACTATTTTGAAGCGTATCATTCAAAGGTTCAGTTCTGGCGTTAGGTCAACAGGCCTAAAATGAAACTGCAGCGCTGAATACAGTTTTGAATGCATTTTGAATACAAACTATTCCATTTTGAAAACTGTCGAAAATTGCTGGGGAGGCCAGGGTTATAGTGCCGGAGTGCTGGGGAGGTCAGTGTTCAAAGGGTTAATTCAAACAGAAGAGTTGGGATATTCTGCAAACAGACCAGAACAAGTGAAACCATTTAAGGCTAAATGCCAGGACCAGTCCTGCTACTTAACTCTGTCTCTTCTTCCACTGTTGGCTACGAATGAATGGTACAAAGCCAAGATGGCCAAACAAGCGTATGGGCGACTTTGTCCATAGTGCTTCAAAGCCAGTCCTTATTGTCCTCTAAGAAAAACACTCCTGCCTATTGAGCTCATGTTTACAGAGTGTATACGTGAGCACAATCCCAATCAGCCCCAAATACAGTTTTAAAGAACTCCCAGTGGCGAGATTTAACAGGCGTGGCACAAAAGCAATATTTGCATATTCGAGCATTTCATAATCAAGTGGGCTGCGCCTAGCAACCAGGACTATGCCATACTGGCAGGACTACCGCAGTAAAGCACACATGACCACAAAGTACAGGACAGTGAGTAAAGAAAATCGGTTAGCTTTTGGGTGAGTGGAGAAGAGAACAGCACAAAAGCTCAAAGCATCTACGGAAGAGCCTCAAAAGTCAAAGAAAAGGAACTTAAAATACCTTCATCAACATCTGAAATATAGTCCTCATTGAGCATTTCGGGTACATTGGCTCTACAAACTGTATAATTTAAACGTGAAGCGTTAGAAGTTATATCCATGGAAGTGGATAAACCAAAATAATCAACAAAAATAAACAGCAAAAGCATTAAAATGATAATAATGACAATAAGAAATGAAAGGAAGATGGTTATTGTTGAATGGTCTGGAAACTATAGGTTCAAAAAAGCTTACCTTCATCGTCGGACATGTCCAGAACTTCGTTCATTGTTTCTGGAACATTCATCTTATGCTTCTCGGTTACCGTCTGCAAAAGAGCAACGTCACAGAACAAGTGAAACAGCTTAGCCTGATGTCCACACTGCTTTTAAATGGCAGTTCTGGCATGGCTGAATTGAGCCGGACTTTGGTGCCCTGCTGTTTGCCAATAGTGTTAAAATGGCTCCTTCTTTCAGTTCTTTTACTTCTTTCTCTCCTGTTTAATGCCGTGACACTCATTTTCAATCAACTGATCTCAAAATGAAAACCCTAATAAGAAATTCAGAAGCTGCTGATTTCTGTCTCAACTAACATTCACCCAAGCAGCCATTTATCATATCAGTTTCACCTTATGTAGATTACCCCTTCTTACTGGTTGACTTTCAGAACAATCGGATGTTCCTCCTAATTTGTTGCTTATCTACACAATTCCATGAGTAAAACAGGAAACAAACTGAGTGCTGTGTTTAGATCGAGCTTAAACAAACATTGTCACTTGTCATATAGCAGAAGATGCACAGTACAGCTTTACTGGAGTAGCAGTAGAGTTCCTGCTTGTGTGCGGCGTGACAGTGTTAGCCAATGTTTTATCCTGAAAAGCATTTTGAGCACACGCTAATGTATTCAACGTGGAATGTTTTCCTTGAGGGTTGAGTATTGATGTGGAAGGGGACAGCTGTGGTTCGCTGGCACGAATTTCACATGAATAAATAAATAAGTAAATAAACACTTGCTGGTTTTGCACACCTGGAAAAACACGCATTCACTTGTGAACACATGGCTTTCACACTTCACACGTGAAATACGACCCAATAAAGAGCATAAGAAACATCTTAGCTAAACAACATGTCTAACTTTCAATATCAGAAAACATTAATCAGTGCATTCATGACCAAATAAAGGTCATTCATTGTGCCATCCAGCCCCAGCATGGTAACCCTTTGTGAAATATTACTAGTAAAATTATTAACATTTAATATAAGCACAATGTTGCTGTTGTGTTATGTAGTATGCTGCTTGGGGATGTGTGTAGTGCATAATATTAGACAATATAGGTTAATGACAATACTAGGTCTACCCCTGGGCAGGCTTATCATGTGCCAACTGACCCTAGAGATCAATGTGCCAACCAACCCCATGTGCATCAGGACACAAGTTTGTGTTTATTTTATGTTAGCTAGCCAAGCAAAATAAATATATTTTCAGCAATTCTGTGCCAACCAACCATGTTTTTTGAGATATGGTCCTTTAGGCCACACTCTATGGACTGATTCGATACTTCATAAATCCAGTATGTACGAAACATTCTAGATTAATAAGATGAATGGAAGATAAATCCCTGGGTTTAATCTTATTCCCAAACCGGTTTTGCTAAACAGAGCTGACTAGAATGTGCTATAGTCCTGTATGGTGTGGAGCTAAAGTCTCACCAGTGTGGTCAGGGTCTCCTCTGTCACAACCTTGAGAGTGTCCACCACTGAGATGTAACCCAGCCGCCTGGCAATGGACAATGCTGTGTTTCCATTCTGCATTGAAAAAAACCCAATGAAGACCATTCAGTCAAACGCACAAATGTCAAAGACAATTTTGCGGGTTCAAAATGTGCCTTCAACATGGCAGTAGTAGGAGGGAAAACAGAGGAGGAGAGAAGAGTTTGAGAGACTGGACTGGGTGCCTTCTGCTGGGAGCTAGAAGGCAGGAACCACCTTAAAGCTATGGTAGGACTGAAATAGGATTAACTAACAAGGATGAGATGGGGCGGTACTGGGGATTGAGAAAACTTCATCATAGGAAACAAAAAGTAGGAATGGAAATGTATAGGGTGTTAGACTGGAAAGCATAGTACTCCATACTCCATAGTACTCCATAGTACTCCATACATGGTTTCTGTACTTTGTCCACCTCTTGATACCATGATTACGATAGCTGTGCAAGTTGTGTGTCAACTTGTGTTAAGCTGTCAGAGACCTGTTTCTAAACTTAACATTAGCCTGACCTATTTCATGATATAATATCCACTGTGGCCTAAACAGAACATAATTTCCAAAGGGCTCACATTAAGGCACTTGAGCGTTAGAAATCTAAATTCATATCTTTCCGAGTTCGGCTATGCTATATGTGCAACACAATAGGCAAAAAGCGAGGTGTTAGAAGCAAACAGATATGCTCCACACAAAAAGGTAAATGGTTTATCATTGATCTGTGTGTATTGCTACCAATACAATGTATGTTATCACCTTGCCTTACCTTCTCTATACCTTGCCCTTCCCTTGTTGTAATAAAAAGTTGGTCACAAAAAAGTGAGAGTAAAGAGAGTAAACAGTGACACTGGACTACTTTCCAATTTGGAAAAGCGAAAACAGCAAGTGGGATTGTTACTGTGTTACACGGGACAACAGGTCTAAAGACAGGCCTCTCGGAATGATTACATTATATACAAAGAGTGCTGGGTTGCAAGTCCACACATAAATGTGCAGTGCGTACACTTTGTATTCGGGTTTGTTGTGTTTTTCTCAAACATTCTGCTGAATCTCAGCTGATAATTGCAAAGCTGCACACACTCACCACTGTGAGTTCGTTGGGGGAAGCTCCGTGCTGCAGGAGGAGGTTAATGATGTGTGTGTGGCCTTGCTGTGCAGCCTGGTGCAGGGGTGTGTAGCCGTTCTACACAAAAGACAAATGGAGAGCAGAAAAGACATTTAAGTTTCTAACATGAACATGCAATAACTCCAGAGTCAATCATGCATCTATGTCTTTAGAAGTAGATGTTGCATCTGAGACCCAAACATTTTTGCACATATATGTACAGACATATGCCATTGTCTGAAAAACTACCACTGGATCAGATGCCAATATGCTCCCTGTAGATGATGTGTTCACTAATTCTCATTCTAAATGTCAACAAATCATGCAATTTGGAAGTTCTGCATGTAAATGAGTTAAAAGTCATACACATTTGCAGGGGTGCTATAATTTATACTCACTTTTGTTTTGGCATTGACTTTAGACTGGTTCTTCAGGAGGAAGTGCACCATCTTCACGTTGCCATAGTGACAGGCCACATGCAGTGGAGTGTACCCCATCTGCAGAGAGTGAGAGAGAGAGAGAGAGAGAGAGAGAGAGAGAGAGAGAGAGAGAGAGAGAGAGAGAGAGAGAGAGAGAGAGGGAGAGAGAGAGAGAGAGAGACAGAGAGAAGGAGGGAGAGAGGGAGAGAGTAGGAGAGAGAGAGAGAGAGAGAGAGAGAGGGAGAGAGAGACAGACAGAGAGAAGGAGGGAGAGAGGGAGAGAGAAGGAGAGAGAGAGAGAGAGAGAGAGAGAGAGAGAGAGAGGGAGAGAGAGAGAGAGACAGAGAGAAGGAGGGAGAGAGGGAGAGAGAGGGAGAGAGAGAGAGAGAGAGAGAGAGAGACAGAGAGAGAGAGAGAAGGAGGGAGAGAGACAGAGAGAAGGAGGGAGAGAGAACATCTTTCATTCAGTGAACCAGTAAGTATTATTTCTGGCTGTACATGAATTTTTCATGCCATATGTTCTTGTTTTACATCCTATCACTGCTCATGGACTAAGCACAAGAACCTTGTATTCAGATTCAGCTGAAAGCACATCCTGTTTGCTTACACATATGCAAGAAACATCTAATATTGAATTTCTCCCTAATTTTCATGCCCTGTAACTATCCTCTCCGCTGTGCTTGCTGTTATTTACTCTCAAACTACTACAGTCTTACTGGAGTGATTGACCAATAGGCCAAAGACTGACGTGGCAAATGCTAAGCATTATTGTTCACTTGATCAAATCAACAGTACATCAGCTAGGACGTGGAGATGGCCGCTGAAAGTTTGTGGTGGCAGTGTCTGGTGCTTGCTTAAGTGCACACTGTGTATCTCATATTGCATATGGCAGAGAACACTTCCGCTACATTCATGGTCAGTGTTTATGGCCACACTTGACACTGCACAGAATGATCTTCCATGACTGCACAGCCATGGAAATCTATTGCATGAAACTCTTGGTTTACAGTTCTTGTGCTAATGGTGCCTCCAGAGGCAGTCTGGAACAGCATTAGCATGAACAGTCAGTGATGCAATAGAGGACAAGCACTACGTGCTTCAGCACTCGGCAGCCCCGCCCTGTGAATGACCTACTGCTTTGTGACTGAGCTGATGTTGCTCCTATATTGACAATCTCACACAAATTTCACAAATTTGACAAAATTTCTTTGTGGCAAAGGGGACATCTTATTACAGTGTGTCACATCTGCGTCTACACTTCTTCTTCAGACTCCAGTTCCCAGAGTGCATAGCCCGATGATGTCACGCCCACATACTCACGCTCCGCCAATCCTCCTCGGTCTTGGTCTCCCATGTGCTGATTGCTGTAAGCTGTAGGACCCCACTGAAACTCTCTCTTTTCAAAATATTGCCAACTCTAGTTGCAACTGAGCTTTTTTCGCCTACGCTCTCTGCTTGTTCGGTTCTGACCTATCTGACCTATATCTCTTTTTGACTACCCTTTTTGCCTCACCCCTTTGCCTTGTCTGCTTCGTATATCTGTGTTTGGTTTTCAATCCTGTTTCGCTCCCCTTGTATTTCAGCTTTGATCTCCCCTTCGGTTCGTCTGCCTGCTTCTGTGGTTTCTGATCCTCGCCTGGCCTGTACTATTTCGACCAGGTATTGACACTTTGCATTGTTGCACTGTTTTCTGTTGTTGTGTGAAGTGAAGCATTGTTAAATAAAACCCATCTGTGTCTTGGCTCTGCTGGCATCGCGCCTAGTTCTTTGTTTATGACCCAGTGCCACATTTAACATTACTGAGGTACAACCCACTCTACTTAAAATCCCTGGTATTACTGGTTGTGGCCCTCACCCACTCACCACACCCCCTCCCCACAACCCATTATTGCCAACTGCTGCGACTGCTGTGCTGCTTGTGTACTGCTCGTGTAGTGGGCATAGGTAGACAGCAAAATCTACCCTTGTAGGATCATAAAGGTATACCATTATAATAATCGTTCTCCTGCTACTGAATGCACAGCGAATAGGTTTTATTCACAATTCTCCTAAAGGCCAATTCATTTGACAGTAGTTCTCTTAATCCAGCTTAATCTCACCCCTACTTTGATTTCTCATTTTACCCTTCAGTGCTCTGTGAAGACTGAAACATGTTCTGCTGGCACCAGACTCTTCCTCGACATCACTGTGCTTCCGTGTGGCTGTGTGGAAAGCTCTGAGTGGGTGTGTTTACTCTGGTATCTGTGAAGTTATTGATCGGCGCACTGACTGCATGACTCACTCTCTCTTCCTGGCTGGAGCTGCACCCAGTGACCTTCAGCAGCTCCTTGTTTATGCATGAACGACCTGTAGTGAGGCGCGAGGGCACAAGCCATACCCTGTGTGCATCCGTATTACAATAAATCCCAGCACCAGCGTGAGGTGCTTAAGGTAATTCACATTTGCTATGAGGTCTGGATTTGGAATGCCTGCGATTGCTTTGTTAGTAAAAAGTCACATTAGGACGTGTGGTATACCTTGGTCTCAGGGTCCACTGTGGCACCGTGGTTAACCAGCACTTCCGCCACATTCACTTTGTCCTCCTGTGCCACCAAGTGAAGAGGAGTCAGCCCACTCTGAAACACATAAGCACAAACCATTTTACCATTCAGAGACTCAAGGCAGGTGTGATTGCCTTGCACATGTGATTCTAGAAGTACCATACTGACAAAAGTATGTGGACACCTGGCCAT
Organism: Prochilodus magdalenae; assembly: GCA_024036415.1. NCBI lineage: Eukaryota > Metazoa > Chordata > Actinopteri > Characiformes > Prochilodontidae > Prochilodus > Prochilodus magdalenae. The sequence goes on along the minus strand of JAMWET010001652.1, from coordinate 789,051 downwards.
CTGACCTATACAAGCTTACTGGATACCCCAGTCCAAAATCATGGCCGATAATATAGAATTAGCCTCATCTTTGCAGCTATAACTGCCTGAATTCTTCTGAAAAGGCTTTCCACAACGTTTTGGAGTTGTGTGTTTGTGGAAATGTGTCCCCTTTCAGTCAAAAGAGTCTTTGTAAGGTTAGGCAGTTTGGTTTTGAAGTCAGGGCTCGGTGCATGCCTCTTTAGTTCCTCCACACCAAACACATCAAACCATGTGTTTATGAAGCTAGCTTTGCCTCTATTGGCACTATCATGCTAGAACAGGAACATCACCCTTTACCTAAACGAGGGGTCTGAGCCCAAACCCGGAAAACCCTGAGGTAGCGTGCTCTAGACACGAGCAATAATTAAAAGGGGGTGTCCACAGACTTTTGGACTGATAGTGGATTATCATGTTATGCCTAAACACAGTAATGACTGCATATTATAAAAACAGGGCGATAAATAAGTATTTCAGTTTTTAGTAGGCATGTAGTCACCTTGTTTCCTAGGCTGATGGTCGCATCACGAGCCATAAGGAGGGTGACCATGTCCACGTTGCCCTCCTGGGAAGCGAGGTGAAGAGGACTGATGCCCTGCCGGGTAATGGCATTGGTGTCTGCTCCGTACTCGAGCAGTGTGGTGGCAATCTCCATCTGATTCTTCTTGGCAGCTATGTGCAGAGGCGTGTAGCCATTCTAATAGAGAGAGCACAGATAAGGGCTCCATGAAAACCAGGCCGGGTTAAAGACATTACAGGCAGACCTGAAACCTGAACACATTGATTCCAAGTCAAGGAGTTTTTCAAGGACAGAGTAGTGACATGTATTTGAAATGTGTTCAGAATATCAAAAATGTATTTATATATTTCCCCAATGTAGACAGATTTTAATATTTAAAGATGACCTTCACTCAAAAGAGTTTTAAACTTTTGAGTTGGAAATATGTAGGCCTTATTTTCAATGAGTAAACTGTATAAAGTCTGATTAATTTAGAAGTTTATCTGGTCAAGTGTTACAGTCTAAAACTATAAGGTTAGAATTATTCCTAAGTAAAAAGTTTAAAAAATATAATTTTTAAGAAGTTATTTGAAGAATTCAACTTTTTTTCAGAGTTAAGCTAAAAAAACACATTTAATTAAAAAAATTAAATGTTAAATTAAATTAATTAAAAAAAAAAAAAAAACAAGCCCCAGATGCAAAACACAAACTGGTAAAAAAATATTGGTTTACAGTAGTGGGTTGAGAAAAGCTTTTGGTCTAAGCCACTTGAGGCTGGAGGGGTACTAAAAACTAAAGAGATGTACATCACTCCTTCATGACTCACTGTTAAGGTCCCACATGTGAAAAGTGACTTCAGCCCAGGCGGCAGGAAAGTACATTTCCCATGTTTCCCAGCGGGGCAACCATGAAAGCCATGAGCTGCCAAACCACCAACGCTGCTGCTGCCCACAGATTTATGGCATTTCCAAAATAGTAACCCAGGGCTGGCAGCCCACTCTTCAAAACCTGACAGAATGAATGTCAGACCATGGCAGAAACTGAGAGATGAGGAAAAACTGCATGTTGGGTTTGGAGAGAGGGAAAAAAAGACTTTCCTAAATGTAAGTGAAGGTGGAGGCCAGCAGCAGCAGTGATGTCATGGCAGAGAAGGCTGGCCTTGGCTAACCACATGCCAGCCAGACTTCTCCACACTTCAGTTCTGGTAATTGCTCGACACGAGGGGAACAAAAGAGAGAAATAGGTCACCATCTTCACTGAGGGCCCCCAGTGGGTTTGCTTGGGGAAGGAAAACAAGGCAAAGGGCTGCAAAGAGCCAACAAATAGAGCCTCCTTTCAGGCTCAAACAAACAAAAAGGGAAAGACCAGAAAGAAAAATGGTTCACTGAAACCACTGAGATTTGCAATACTGTCTTTACCTCAAAATACAGATGATGTGTCAATTTATTGAGTTGTTTGGTGTCCAAAGTAAGCTTCTTCAGCTTTGACTGGAGACACAAGGCTTCCAGCCAATGAGCAATGGAAGCGTATACCGCAACATTACTTAAACTCCCAGAGAAAAGTAAATAACTGTTTGTATGATACTAAAATTGAGTCGTATATTAAACATTTGGCAGAGTTTCAATAAAAATAAACAGGGCAGATCATTCCAGCGACCCACTACCAGCCATGGATGCGCAGGAGGGCTGACCGTGTGCAAACCCCCTCCGTAGTGCTGGATTTGCTTTAAGACTTAAATGTTGTGGCTTATTAGTTTTAGATGTGCAAATTGGTTATATGTGCTAGTCTGTGCCGGATTGTGAGATTTGCATGGGTTTAATGCCTATCGTGAGGGAGAGTTTTGTGTCTATGTGTGACCGGCCTGCTTTCTCAGCTGTTGTGGTGTTTTGTCTACTGTGGTCAGATCTATCTGGGCACAGGTCTGATATTCTAATGGGTACACTTGACTGATATACAACACTCCCAGTTTGCTATGCCACTAAAGAATGAAATGGGCTGCATGGATGTAGGGGGGATGTTGTCCCTGCTGTCTCCCTGCTGACTTACTAAAACCAGCCTTTACCTTAGTTTAGCCTCGTAGCTCCGGTGCAAAACCTTATCTGTGGACACCACAGACGTATTTGCCAATAGAATACTTCTGGGGTACAAGGTCAATTGTGAAAATGAACATTTTTGCTCTAACAGGACACAAAAGTTTTATCTGCCACGACGGCAGCAGTAAGGGTAAAGTCGTGGCTGGTGTTCCAGTCCCAAGGCGCTGCCATTTGATTAAAAGCAGTCTGTCGTACAGCAAATAGATGCTTTGGGTTTGCAGTCATCGCATGGCTTAATCAGGGAATCAGTTACTCAGCCTGCTCTGGGACTTTGTTGGAGTGTGTGCGATTAGAAGTAGAAATTTGGAAATACAGTATATATATATATATATATATATATATATATATATATATATATATATATATATATATATATATACATATATATATATATATATGTGTGTGTGTGTGTGTGTGTGCGCACAAGTGAGTCTAGTGGGATGAGCAAAGAAAGCATCCAAAACATCTCACCATGAAGCAAAACATATTCTGACAAGAACCTCTAATTGGTTTGGCATGCTGCTTTCCAAAGAGGCCATGGTCAGTTATCCTGAGGGATCCTGCAGAGTTGATTGTTCGGTTCGTTACTGGGACTTTCAGTGCACCAGAGATAACATCAGGAGCCGCGTGAGGTTGCTAGAACTTACCCATACCACACCAGCACGCTTAAAGGGGGGTGTAAATGAGGACACACACTTCTGAGGTTGAGGTTTGGACTGCAAGTGGTATGATGGAAAAAGAAAGGAATGTGGACTGGAAGCATATGTGTCTAAGGCTATTCATGAACTGCGTGTGCTGGTATGTGCGTACTAATCAACCGAAGTAATACTCGCTATAACCATCATCTGCTACAATCCACTTAAACTTCGCAAACTGGTTTGGTGTTGTCTGAAAGCAAAAATGCAAGGACTCAAACTTTAGCCCTATTTGACAGGGATTAATTCTACACAGGGAGGTCGGGTACAGTAATTATTACCAGAGTTCCTGAATTTTAGTCTTGTCCGAATGGGCTTTTTCAGTCATTTTTACCAACTACAGCTCCCATGTCAGTAAAGAATCCAGAGCTCTTTGCCTTTATTTGTAAAATGAGCCACAAAAATAACCCCAGGTTATATTAATCTCATGTGAATCGACTTGTAGCTAAATATTCCATCATATCCTCTGTTTTGCGTTTTTCCTCAAGCATAGAGGAGCTTGAGGAGGCATTCAGTTTCATTATGCATGGCACAGGTACCTCAGGTCGTACAATCCTCTGACATCCAGAAGATGAGCCAAAAGCCTCCTCAGCATGATGTAAGTTACTGTGTGTAGCTCATGTCAGTGAGTAAATTGAATTGAGTAGCCACTACCAGCTCAATCATTTATGTCAAGATTCCTAATCCTGTGTGAATGGGGGATCAGAATCAGGATGTACAATTTACAGACATCCTCTAGTAAAACTACATAGCTCCATCTCTCCATGTAAAACTAGTCATCCCCGAATAGGGCTTTTGAGTTATAACTGAAGCTATGGTGATTCAATGTTGCCAGGGGTCCTTCCATGTAATGTCCATTACTGACAATTGCAAGAGAGTCCAGTAAGTTCCATCGCTCACTGCCGACTTTGACAAGAGAAAGCCTTTTGACGGACATGCAAAACAACTTTTCATTTTGTTGGCCTTTAAAAAAATGCTGTGTCAGCTTTAGGGCTGTACCCGAATTTTGTCAGTCGAAGCGGATTCGCCCGTCCTGGTCGACGATTCGACTATTCGTTCATGTTTTTTTTTCCTCCATGTACATTATCTAGTAATCAGTACATCAATTTGCACACGGTTCAGATCTGATGTCCTCCTCATTTAGAAAGTCACAGAGTCCCAGGAACATATTTCTGAACTAAAAGAGAAGATCGACCTGAATCAGAGCCTGATTTAATTACAGGATATAGCGTCGGGCAGCAGCGTGTATTTATTTTAAACATTAGCGCTTATAGCTTATAGTCTTTTTAATTTCACTTCTAACAGCTTCTTCAGTAGGAGAACCCTTCGTCTTTCATCTCTCATAAATAATGACCTGCTAAATAAAACAAATTAGTCAATATTTAAATTATTTATAGAGTATTATTCCCCGCGCTGAAATAATTATTTCTCGTTTATCGGCAGGCGTATCAAGTGACTGTACTTATCTTTAAATAAAGATAATATCAACTGTAGATGAATAAATATAAATATCTGTAATTTAGGTTCTAAAATAATGGAATTATAATAAAACAAATGTCTTCGGTCCGTTTTTCCTTCGTCGCAAACAGCCGTTATTTCTAAAACGAAAGTCAGCTCCCTCGTTTGAAGCAGTGTTGGATGTCTGACTGAATGACGAGCAGAGTTAGATTTCATTTGTTCGGAGAGTCTTTCTTCGAAAGCTCCACCAGATTTTCTCTGAGACATCGTTCCCCCCTTGTCTCTCAGCTTCACAGCTTTACCTTCCTAAGCGGTGAACCGCCAACACACGCTGTCTAGTGGATTACATTTCTTTGCAAGCGAGTGTCACAGCCCAGCTAGAACTAAAATATATATTTATTATTCCCCTTTTAATAATTATTAAAATGTCTTTTTACATTCTTAAAGTTCTTGTGCATTTCTGTAAGCTTTAGTCTGTTTTACGAAGAAAAAAAGGTCACTTTTGTCAGTGGACTTGAAGGGTCTCAGTCGACTTAAAGGGGGGTCCGACTGACGATTCGAATGGTCGACTTCTAGAGGGCAGCCGGCCTAGTCAGCTTTAAGTTAAACCTTGTCCTTAAATTACTTTTAAGCACAGTGAAAATCACCAAAACATGTTTCCAATAAAACAACTAGCTATATATTACCCTGAAAGACTCTTTGTTACAAAGTGGTTGTGAATGACGGCTTGCTGCTAGTGACTAGCTAGCATTTAGCTTGATAAATAAAACCTCAGAATTTTCTGTATGTATGCTACAATTCATTTATTCATTTATTTATTAAAACTGTTGATTAATTATTAATAAGCCAGGTTCTCTTTCTGTTAATAAACTGTAAATAAAGCACAATATATGCATATTTCACCACCACTTTAAATGGCCATTACTCATGTGGGTTAATGATTGTATGAGTGAGTGAGCATGAGAGTGCGTGTGTGTGTGTAGTACCTTGGCAGCAGCATGGGGGGAGGCTCCCTGGTCCAGAAGAAGAAGTGCCACTTTCTGGTTATCGTAGTGCGCAGCTACATGCAGTGGAGTTAGTCCGCTCTACAAACAGCCAGCCACACACGTGCACATGAACACACACACATACACATTTGCATGTGAATAACAGTGAGACAAACGCAGTGTGAAAGAGTACCAGCAGCCTTCCATAGCATTTACCACACTCTCAATCTCTATTCAGTGACTTCAAAGCCTCAGAGAGGGAACACTGCGAACGATACCCATGGGCTAATTCTGTTTGCTATTGAAGGACATAGCAAATACACAAAGTGGTTGCATCGTGAAGCCAGCAGCATTCTTTGAACAAAAATGACGATTCCAAGCAAACGGTGTTTTTTGTCCAGATTGGCTTCTGGAACAGTTAATCATCTTGTCATCTATTCTGAGACCTCCATGACTGCAACCAGTGCTCCACTGATACAGATGCTGGTAGCAGTTCTGAGACCTATGCTAAGTTCAGGTAATGTGATGTGGAGGTGGAGATGCGGAGTCACCTTGACCCCCCACCCCAACACACACACACATGCTGGCTTCTCATCCCTTGATTCACTACAGTTAAAGGTAATTCAGGGGGAAGAGGAAAGTATAGACTGACTCTCTCCAACATGGAGAGAGGAGAGAACTTCAAAGGAAGAACCCCACAGCTGGAACATGTTCATATGCTGAAAGTGCTGCAGAAGTCACATAGGTTTAGTTTAGTTTGGTTTAGGTATTATGATTGTGTAAATAAAGAATTTTGTGTTGCACCAGGTCTGCTTTGTCAAAGGTGTGGCTCTCAGACAGAGTGAGCCCCAGTACTGAACCTTTTTAAGAATATCTTGTTATTAGTTTTCATTTTTAATTAGTCCTGTACTATTTTACCCACTAGCTAGGCCCAGTCACAGCGCTATGAGTATAAAGGTACATGCTTCCTCAGAGTAATGTAAAGCCAGCTACTGCATCTTATGCAACATCACTGTACAGTTCAATGCACTTGGCGGAGCTACCTACTAATTTTGTCATGTCAGCTTAGAGACGCCTGCGCTGGCTAGCATCACACTGTGTGAGGAGGGAGAGAGAGGGTCATCCTACCCACACACAAAAAGCGATGCCTATTGTGCTCTCCTCTGACTCCCATCCACAGATAGCTGTGGCATTGCCAGGGGCTGAACTCATAATCTCCCTAAGAACTTGTTATTTAACTCTTAGCTATACAAGCTAGGGTTACCTGGGCTCCTGCGAGAAAAGTAGAAAGCAGGGACCTGGAAAAGCTCATCTTTGCCCATTGTGGAGCTGTACACTAGTTGTGACATATTACTTTATATTTGCTGTTGTCTATTACCCACCTTGTTTATGTTCTGCTTCTGTTTTTTTTTATTTGTACTGACTCCACCCCTGTGTTTCAAAGCTCCTCTCTAGCTCCACCCCTTAATCATGTCCTGTGTCTTGTCTGTTAACATTTTGTTTGCGTATTCCCAAGTGTGTCTATTTGTGTTTGCTCTTTGCTTTCGGTGGCTTTGTATGTATATATTCATTATTGGTTCCTAGCTGTATTTCATTGTCTGTTCATTTGTCTCCTTTCGATTTTGTTTCATCTGTTAGTTTTGTTTTGTATTTTCTGTATTGTGGATTCCCCTGAATTACTTAGGATTCTAAGACATTATTGACTTTCACTTGGATCCTGCTTCCCATCTCTCATAGTTATACTCTTCCATATGTTATATCAATTATAATATTATACAAGATTATATAAATTTAGTTTTTTGTCTTTGTTGTTTCTTACCGTGAGACTTAAAAACAACCACAGAAGCATACTTCAGAAGCAAACCTGGAGAACTATGATTACAATACGGTAGGAGCAGCAGTTTGTGCACCTGTTTTATGAAAGTATAAACTTCTACTTCTACTGTATAGCAATAGCTGGATGTGTACTCCTGGCCATCTCTGCAGAGCAGTCAGGTTGAAGATTAGAAGGCGTATTGCTTTGTAGAGGTGGTTATGTAATAGTCTAATAGTTCTGGTCTCATGTCATGCTTATAGTCTCAGTGGGCTGCACCGGGAGTACTTTTAAAACCTCTCCACTCATTACACCATAGTTTGAAAGGTGCAAAGGAGCCTGACTTCAATTTTCCCTTCTCAGAAAAGAGCAGCACTTAAGTGCTGGGAAAACAGGCTAGAATTCGAAAAAGGTGAAAAAAGAAGAAATGGCATGTGCCTTTGTAACCGTTTTCCACTGCTCACTGCGACAGCAATGACACAATCACCCTCGACAGGATATACACATTATGCATCAATAGGCTTGCAGACTCTGATTCAGTTCCCCACTGGGCCACATTACCTTTCCAGATGCATCTGGAGGGGCTCTCTTCTGAAGCAGGAGGTTGGCTACCTCAATCTTGCCATATTTAGCTGCCACGTGTAGCGGAGTGAATCCCTTCTGGGAAAACAGGATTAAAATGGTTAGCATGTAGTATCGATAGAAAAAAAGTGCCAGTTGTATTCAATCCCGTTTTTGTATTTTGATTGCGATAAACAAGCAGTAATAAGCAGAACAGTGAGTGAGATGGAGAGAAACACCCTTATCCGTGTTGCTCAATTTCCCTCCCTGTTGAGAAACTTAAGGCCGTTTGGGTTCACTGCCAAAAGTGAAACAGTGGTGTAACAGATCTATTTCCACCAAGCGAGAGAGAGGGCTAAAGTATAGGTCATTCTTACACTGCTAATAGAACTGAGCCATTTAACTTCCACCAGACCAACAGCAACCAGCAAAAACATTCTAATGTTGTTAATAGTCAATAGTAAAACTTACCAAGATGTAATTTAAGAAGTAATTTCTTTTTAAGGTTATACATCCTCATAACGGAGGAGACTGTAGAACCTGCATCTTTAGTTTTTGGCCAAAGGTTCTAATCAGTACTGTCCAAAGCAGAAACCATTAAAATACCACTGCAGGCAGCTACAGCCTAGCGCACACCAGAGAAGAACCATTGTGCTATGCTGTGAAATGGTCGCTGGTTCCAGGTTGCATGGGACGTACCGTTGAAACGTGCCAATAATTAAGAAGTATGAGCAGAACATCCTAGAACAATGTGAAAGTGGGAGAACCTTGCTGAACTTTGCAGAATTGGAGGGAACACTCCAGAATACCCAGATGTACTTGATCAGACATGTCTGGTCTCCAAATGTTCCTATTTTACACATTTACATAAACCTAATAACAATCTGTTTTGAGTAAACAACAGCACTGCTACATCCTGCCTGAAGTTTCCATCATTAGCAGCTAATGAGCTGGAAAGACATTTATAACGTTTGTATCAGACGCTTCAGTGGTTGTCAGAAATTACAGAAGCATACTGTAATTTCAAATTAATTATGTCTAACTGAAACAAGCTTTTAATGAACAACAAACTGCACATACTGGAGACACTATTATATAGTATCGATATTAAAATTTTGGTTAAAAGTTATTACAATCTTGTTTTGTGGAAGGAAGAATCATTGTTTTTTTTTTTTTGGCAAGTGGCCATGTTCCTCACTAGCTCCACCCCTTAATCATGTTCTGCATCTGTGTCTTGTCTGTTAACCTGCTGTTTGCCCAATATTTATACCCCGTGTGTTTATCCAGTGTTTCGCATTGGCTGTGTATGTATGTTCATTACTGGTTCATAGCTGTATTATCATCTTACCTGTCTATTTGTCTGAATAGACATACCTTACTATTAATTAAAGATCCTCCCTGCTTAACCAAGGGCTGTAATACAGAAACTACTGAGCCATTCCTCCCATTCTCCCTTCCCAGCTTTACAGTACTCCCATTCTCCCTTCCCAGCTTTACAGTACTGCACAAATTATACGTTACAATCAAAATCATCATTTGTGTTTTTCCATATTTTGGTTATATCTTTGCAGAAACAGTAAAAAGAAAATGCAGAATTAAATCTTAATATAATATGAGATGCAGACTTGGTGGTATATATATTTTTTCTTTTGTATAAAAACTGTTTTAGTTTTGCAAAATAAGGTGATGTTTTACATAAAAAGGTGGACACCTCCTCTTCCAGACACTCCCCTCTGGTAGAAGACTGCGATCCATCAAAACCAGCACAACACGTCATGCTAACAGCTTTTTCCCCAGAGCTGTAGCGCTCCTCAACCACAGTGGACACCTCCCACTGTAAACCTCAAAACATACTGAACTGTACCAAACCGGACTGAACAGCTATCTGCACTCTGCCTATTTGCACTATGACTATTTGCACACCTGTACAGATGTTCTCTTTCTGTAAATATTCAGGTCATCTGTAACTTTCTATATATAATATTTTTCAACTAAATCTGTTTCACATCTCTCAGCTTCTTCAGCTTTTTATTATCTTTAGTACTTTTTACTTTTTTAATTTATCCCCGACCCTATTTATTGTTTAGTGTAATTTTCCTTTAGTTTAATACTATAAATAATCTGTGTTCTTTGTTTTTGTTACTTGTTTTTTTTACTTGTCATATGTGTTTCTCTCACCAAGACAAATTCCTTGTATGTGTAACATACTTGGTGAAATAAAGAGATTCTGATTCTGATTCTTTGTGTTCTAATTGTGTATCAAAAATCATTGTGCAAAAGATATGGTGATGTTAACTTTGCTTATCGTTACACCACTAGTACTTTCAAATATGGACAGGTTGTGTTCAGAGTCTGTGAGCAGTGTAGCACGAGGTCTTGGCTCCAGCAAACACGATCAATCAGTTCTTCCTCCCTCAGCACATTCCCATGCCATCGGACTTGGCAGCTTTTCAGCCATGTTTGGCTAGGTACATCTGTCACAGTCACAAAAGCGAGAAGCAAACTGGACAAAAAAGATTTTTTCTTCTTCAGCCACAGCAACCGAGGTGGAGAGTGCAGAGCTGTGTAAATGAGGCTGCATCTGTAGAAAACCTAACATGGACATGTGGCTTAACAAACCCAAAAGAGGACACAGACAACTGTCTGACAGATGTTTCAAGCTGTGTGGGCGCGTCATCAGTCTCCTTTTCTGGGGGTCACCTTGATGCACACAAACACAGACTGACGTGGCCAAATTAAAGACCTGAGCAGAATTACACACTGAAATAGTAATGGAGGTTCAAAAAGTGACAAAAGAGCTTTTTTTCTGTACCTAGCCTGAGTGCTATAATCCACCTGAGCTGAGGAAGAACATGCAGCATGAATTTTGCTCAGCTGTTCTCATTTTCTCTCCTTAGCTGAAGGTAGAAAGACTGTTGAAGCTATCTAAAGGCTAGTGCACAAAATGGTCTCTGGCTCAAGGCTGCTGATAGTATAAAGCAAAGCTATACCACATCGAATGCACTAATTAAAAAGAACACTCTACTATGAATATATATATATATATATACTACTCCTATGTGCGTCCCATACATCCGGCTGCTGGACACTGCTGGAATTTGGAAAATATTACAGTCTATTATGACCAGCCAGTCCATGACTTGATGGACAGGAGACCGCATCATCACTCTGGTGTCCACGTTGGGCTAAAGCCAATCTATTTGCGCTGTCCACTGCCTCGAAGTAGCTGAAGTGGGACAGTGGATGATGTTTCCATTTTCACTTAAAGCGTAGCTAAAACATCCCACCATATAGCTAAATGTGATAGTGCCATATGTCTACACTTATTTGTGGCATATCAGTGTAATAGTTATCACCAAACTTGTACCTGAGGAAGATCACCCTTATACCATGTGCTAGTACTTTTCTATATAATTTAGTGAATTTATTAGCAATCAGCCTCACTGTTTACAAGCTAAAAAGGTAAAAGGTGAGGTAAGTTACAATATGACTAGTGTAGTAATGTCAGAAGAGGTGATTAGCATTTGTCTGCTTAGCCTAAATACTTAAGAATGGCAGTGTCAACTCATCTACTGTGGAACTGTAGTGCCCATTAATACAGCACATTACCAGAGAGAGATTTAGTGGTGCCTTTTGTCCTCCTAATGAATGTCCGGTCTGTAGTAGCCTGTAGCCTTATCTGGAATAATGCCTTATTAATTCAAGCATTAAATTTGAGTGGCCTAACACTAAAATGCCTTCCCACAGAAATGCCTACACCCAAATGCATAACGCAGTTTTATAAGCCCACGCTGACAATAATTCCTCCACAAAGAAATATTAATCTGTCATAAAACTTTTCACACTACTACGTCAAACTCCTTCTGTTCTGCTGCGGTAGTCCTGGCCTTCCTTAACACCTTGAGAAGAGTAATAGCTCCGATTTAAGGCTCCTACATACAAATGAGCCTCAGTTCATCCCAACTGCTTAGTCATCTCATAACAGCTCTATCCTCCGTTGTGATGGATTGCCTCCCTTCTCTCGTAGGAGATGCTAGCCACATAAACCTGAGAGTAGATCTGAGAGCTGAATATTGCACTCTCATGCTGTAAAACATACTTGGTGTCCAAAATTCTATACTTTAACACATCACGCCAAAACACCATACAGCCTCATGGCATTAACATGTCCTGAGTGCTCTGATCATGAGTGGACTAAAGTGGACCTCTGATCTCTCAAACCACCTTTATATCCACATTATACTTGCTGTGTGCGGATTAAAGCATACCGAAGCATCTAAGGGCCGCTCACTGAACTAGTTCAAAGAGAAACGGAGAGATCTCAGAAGGCATGAGGCTTCTTTGTTTGAAACTTTGTTATAAGTAGCAATCTATGAATCTAAACATTTACAACAGCCCAAACATGCACACATGGCACACATCGGCACCACCAGTAAAAAAGGTTTGATCATAAGTGCTGAGTCATGGAAATGCCAAGTGTGATTTGCTGTTCGCCTGTGATCACATTACTAAAGAAGGATGGGCCAATCACATGATGCACATGTTTAGTGACCATTAGTTTGATATTAGTTTTTTTCCCTGTGGATTTAAATACAATACTGTTTTGGCCAATTCTTTTCCCCACAGTCTAAAAATGTCAGGTGGTGTGACTGACCTACCACACACTATGCAGGTAAGGTCACAATTATGAAATAGCTCTATAACATAAAAGTCAGGCATGACTGCATGTGTGAAACCTTTATATTGCAGGATGGAGCACTTTGATTTGATGAATATTCAGCTCACTGGAAAAAAAAATATCATAAAATGTCACATGGCACACCCGAAAACGGGACGTTATTCTGACGGGCTTTTGAAAAAGAGATTGGCCAGGATGTTGCACCATAACAAAGGCTCTAACTGAAGTGAACGTCATGATGCAATGCAGTGGTCATAATATTGGAATGTGTTTGCAGCACCTGGCATTTTAAATAAAGGTTCATATAATAAAACATCATTTTGTAGAAATAAAAAAACTATGAAGCAAAATCAATACACTGATCTGATCCCTGTAGCTCGAAAAACGGAATATCCTTTTTAACAAGGCGTCTATTTTAGACATGCGGTTGCTACTTGGTGGCTATAAGCTTTCGTTACTTCCTAGCTACATTAGTCATGTTATTATTATTGTGGGGCAAAATGAAAGAAGCGAACTTCAGACACCAAATATGTCTTGGTCAAGCGACTACATCTGGGGCAAAGGGAAAAAGTGTGTGAACCCGATTTTTCATCCAATCATTCTCTATAACTCTCGCCAACTGCTCCCTGTCTTGATGAGGGAGTTCATCAGTGGAGACCTTAATGAACTATAGTTCTTTAAAGAGAAGCATCTGCTGGCTGAGGTTCCAAAAGTGCTGAGAGGACAGTGGAAAATCTATTCAGGGAATGTGTGTGTCTGTCTCCCACACTGTTCAGCATCAATTCTGAGCAGTGCCAGCCACCCCCAGAGATACCAGAGATGCAGACAAGCCTGACCTGCAGCAGCCCAAGACTTAAACACATGGTACTACACTGCAAATGAAAAAAGAAACAGAACCTAGACAGGCGCACAACACCTCCATGTACCTGTGACCACGCGCGAGAGGTGTACACCATGCAGTCTTTTACATTTTTTGTATGTACACTTTTATCAAATTTATCAGCTACCGACTGTAGTCCTCTCCCCTGCATACTTTGTTAGCCCTTCTTTCTGTAGCATGTGTGTTTGTGTGTGGCTCACCTTGGTAGTGATGCCCAGTGAAGCACCACTTTCCAGCAGGATTGACGCCACGTCTTTGTGTCCCTCACGGGCAGCCAGGTGCAGGGGTGTGTATCCTGACGTTGTGGTGGAGTCAGGAGATGCTCCATTCTGAAGCAGCTGCTGAACAATATCAGGCTTTCCCAGACGACTGGAGATATGCAGCGGGGTCTGGTCATCCTACACACACACACACACACACACACACACACACAAAGACAATTTTATATACATCACACAATTTTCCCAATACCACAACTAAAATATAACATCATTAGCATTCTTAGCATTTAGCATGCCCATCTTTGCTTCTATTCCAGTTTCTATTCCATGCAATCAATTGCTCAAAGATATCTGCAGGAATATCTGCATTTTCCAAATCAAGTATTTACAAACATATTAAAAAATGCTGAGGTCTTATTCTCTGCATACTTAATAAGATGTCTATGTGAGCTCACCAGAGCACAAATCTGCTTAGGGTGGTAGTAACTTTAGGCTCCTGCTTTTTCAACATACATACATCGTTTTTTTGGAGATTTAATAAGTTGAAACAGCCAAAATGAAAACAAAACAAAACAGATCACACACAAAAATAATAATAAAATATCATTTTTAATCACCTCTAGCCTTTTAGGAATGCACTTAATTATTTAACAGATAAAACTAAATTATTACTAATAAACACTAGAATAAAGAACACTAGATTAAGGTGGATATATAGACAGAAAGCAAAGTGGCAAATTAAAAAAATCTGAAGCAGATAAAAATGCTGCAAGTATTACAATTATACCTTTATATAAAGAAAGTTATGGAGCATCAGTGATATAAGCTTCTAACGCAGCTAACTATTTTTCTGTGCAACTTGAATTGATTTGTGTAACTGTCAAGTTGCACAAGAACTATGTTAAATAGAAGTTTCGCCAGCCTTTCTTACTGCACACAGACATACACATGCACTGTTAGCTAACCGAACACCACTGTGTAAACATTTTGGTTCTCTTACCTTGGACTTGGCGTCGACATGTGCTCCGTTCTGGACTAGAAATTTGACCACTCCTGCCTGTCCGGCCCTGGCAGCCATGTGGAGCGCCGTCTCTCCCCTCTACAACATGCACACACACAAGCAACTCAACACAAAGACTTGTAGGATAGGTACCAGTACACTGGCAACGTAGCTCTTGTCCTGTATGAGCATGCATGTGCGCGTATTAACTAAAGCCAGCCCCCTTTCCCTCCCGTCCAGCCCTTTTCCCTCTCTTTATTATGACTGCTGCGATTAGTCGGAACCCCACATGCAGTCCAAAGCTCCTTTCTACGGAAACAGTGGCCCGGTGTCCAATCTGCAGGGGGTGGGGGGCATGAGAGGGGGACAGTTTTGTATGATTATAGTCTGACTACTGGGCCGGAACTGTAATTACAGGAGTGTTAGCAGACCAGACCTGCGCTCACACCCCTGTTTAAGCACGACGAGCAAGACTGTTATTACCCTAAAAGGTCTTATTACGTCGGGACAGTGGGGAACCAAAGCCTGAGGGAAAATGCTGGTCAATGACAGGATTCAGATAGCAGCCGGAATTCTTTCCGTTGTTATTGCTTGAACATTATCAAGCTCCTTTTTGGCGATTAGCTAGCCAGCGGTGTCTCATAAAAGGCTGTGACTGGAGAATGGGGTTGGGGGGCATGGTCCAGTACTCACAACGTTGGTTGTGTTTGGCGACGCTCCGTGATTCATCAACTGAGTCACAATGTTTTCGTGTCCCATGAAGGCAGCCACATGAATCGGCGTGAGACCCGACTGGTGGAGAAAAAAAGAGAGAAAGAAAGAGAGTCAGAAATGTGCCCCTTTGAAGTGCTAGGAAGCCAAGGTTTGGATTAGCATTACCTCATTGCACATTTACGTGCTGCTGTGTTGTGTCAGCTCTACACTAACAAGCTCTCACAGAATCAAAAGGAGGTTCAAACACCCATACCTAAACGTATTTCAAAAGGTGCGGTACTGTTTTAAAGTCAGAGCTCACTTTTATTGATTTCATTTCCAGTTAATATGGGCATTTAGTTATTTAATATTCAGCATTAGGAAAAAAGCAGAGGCATATTAAGAGAAGATACACCACAACTAAATCTAATATCATTTTTTCTTAGCATTCAGCGGGCCCACTTTTGTATCCTGCTACCATTCCATGCTATCAGTTTTTCAAAGATATCTGCAGGAAGCATCTTCCAGTTTATGTAATCAAAAACATATTCACAAAAATTAAATATTAAATATAAACGTTTAAGGCGGTAGTAACCTCAGTCTCCTGCAGATAGCATGACAATGACGGAGATATAAATACCTGCAGGGTGTGAGTGACGGGATTCATAGATTGAGAAGAGATTGTACAGTGCTGTGAATGTCTCATTCCATGTGTGGAAAATGGCTCTGAAGCAGATGTTAATGATTGGCTAAAAGGAGTGACTGCATGTGGGCGTGGCCAAAGACCATAGTGTAAAAGAAGGAGCTGAATCTGAAGGTCTATGGAAGCATCCGGTCATACGGTCCTACCAGCAGTGGCTAAAATCCCAGTCTACAGGAAACTCTCCTGAGAACTGAGCAAGGGAAGGCATGTCTTTGATGCAAGAGTGGCTGAACATCTAGAAACTTGTCCAGTCCGTGCCAAATTGGACTGCAGCTGTTATTTGTGCTCATGGAGGCATTACATACCATTAGGCACATTTCAGTCACAGCTGACTCATTTTTTGTCCTGGGAGCTTATCATAATCGTGCCTGCTAAAGTTAACATGCTAATCAGCTAGTCCTGGCCTGTTCCATCCTGTAATACCACTAGGTGCCATCACTAGGTGTGTTGCTGTAGCGATTAGTCTGCCAACAATCCAACATGCAAAGTTTTGATGATCTACCTAGATAAACTCCTCCAGTTTCTCCAAAATCTCCTAATCCCTGATTTCTGACCTAGATTTCTGCCTCGTGCAGGTGGGTTATCTTGTATCTAATCTCCTTACACAAATGAGCTTACTGTGCCTAATGATTGTTTTGGGTGGAGAAAGTAAAGAAAGGGGCGGTCTCTGACTTTTGCACAGTATTGTGTGTAATGTATTTAACATTTTCAATAGATTGTATTTATATTCTTGAACATATTCATAGAATATATCAGAGTAATAAATATAAGAAGTGAAAGCAAATCATAGACAGACCACACATGCAGTCAGACCACTCTCTCTCTCTCTCTCTCTCTCTCTCTCTCTCTCTCTCTCTCTCTCACCTCCGTCACCGCCTGAATGGATGCTCCATGCTTCAATAGTAACTCCATCACTTTGATCCTGTTCTTCTTGCAAGCGATGTGGAGTGGTGTAAAACCATTCTAGGAAGGAAAAGCGACAGTCAGAAGTCTTGCTTACTCTGTCCAGCAATGCGCCGTATGGAAAATGCTGCGGCTTCCTCTTTTTTTTTCCAGCCCTCAAAAGTACCAGATAAACATGTGTGCAGACCAAATGAAAAATGCTGGGCCTCGCCTGCTGGGGAGGTTTGGCAAACTCTTATTTCTACAGTTTCCTCTTAGCTTTTTTTTCTCTTCAATAAACTTTAAGGACACGCCCATTCTGTTCCAATTACTTAAGAGCATGACAGCATACTCGCAGTGCTCGGCCAAGTGTGCGTGTGTGTGGGTGGGTGCATTTTTTACAGATCTCCATGGTGCTGTTCAGAAACAAAGCATGCTCAATGTAAGAAATTTGTCCTTGAAAGTAAGCAAGCCTGTGCACCCTGTTCCATGTTATATGTTTGAATGTGTGCACACCCAAATCATTTTTATAACTAAAAGGCAGAATATTCTCTACAGCAGTGATCTGAACTGAAATCCAGAGGTGGATAAATCTCAGCACTGCAGTAATCGACGTGGTGTTAGGTGTGACAGGATAGCAATATGATTGCTATCAACTATGTGTACTCATGAGGGCTATCTGGTCTGCTCTCTGGAGGAAGCTTCCAGTAATATGTCTAGCTTATAGGTAAGTATGTGAGCAGTTATGTTCATGGCGCAGCCGGGTGTCTACACAAATGCATGACAAACAGCAGGTAAATCTCTAACCATAGTGTGTGTTGAGTTGGTACGAGTGGATCAGACACAACAGCACCGCTGGAGTGTTTAAACACAGTGTCTGCCCACTGCCCGCTTTGTTAGGCACTCCTACCTTGTTGGTCCACCTTGTGGATGTTAAAGTCAGAGACATTAGCTCATCTGTTGCTGCACAGTTTGTGTTGTGTTCTCAGTCCGGCAGTGACACTGCTGTGTTTGATCTGCTTGTACCAGCACATTAGAAAATAACATAAAATACAAAATGTGCTGTAACTAAACCACAGTTTATGGGTTTTATTCCCCAATATGTCAATATGTGTCCCAATATGTTGGGGTGGGGTGTGTGCAAACCAATTTGCCACAAAACCATAACGTTTACAGGGCCTACAGCACGCAAGCTGTAGCATATCACTGCTGTCCAAAGAAAAACAATTATCTTCAAAACGGTAACTTTACAAGAAAGAGCAAAAACCTACTTCAGCTTTAAGGAAAGTCAATGGAACCAGGCTTTTTACCAGGCGATTTTGGGCCATTTCTGTTGGTCCATTCCTTGTGAAATTTATAAACAGCAGCTGCTGTGTTCAAATGATAATGATAAAAGTAAACTCAACAAAAATTAGGACACAGGTTTCACTGGACAGTGACAGTGATATAAATATTGAGGAGAAGTATTTGTATTTACAGTCTAAGTGTGTAGACTACACCTGTAAGAAAATCCAAGTTAGCAAATATCTCTACATATAGTATTTCACCTCAGACTACCCATCATCAATTTACTACAGAATTATGCAGAACATCTGAAAGACCTCCCTGTAACTAAGTCTGTTTAAGCTTACTAACTGTTTGAACTTAATGTGTTTTGGGACTATGTGATGGGTGTGTTATGATTCAGATTCAGATCTGACACAGATATGTTTGCATGATGCTTATTGGGGGTGTATATACCTTTATATTACCACTAGTTAAATGAGCCCTGTAGTTCTAGTGCAGAACACAAAACACGTCTTGGCTGATCAACTTCATTTGCATTAAAGATAAAATGGTGTAAATCAGATTCTATACTGCCCCATCCTGTTCAGATCATAGCTATGATCTAACCCCATGCGCTGCTGTTATGCTGCTGTGCAGAGGGATTATTCTGTTGTCCACGGCCCACATACCAGTGCTTTGGCGTTGGGATTAGCCTTCTTGTCCACAATGACCTTGGCCACCTTGTAGTGTCCGCAGTGGGCAGCCACATGCAGGGCGGTCAGGTAGTCGTTGGTGACATCATCCACGGGCACATCGTGATGGAGTAGGAGCTGGACACAGTTCAGGTGGTCTCCTTGCGTGGCCATGTGCAGCGGAGACAAACCATTCTGCAAAAACATACACAATGGTTTGTTTTGATACTTAATCAGGACTTTGTTTTGATACATAATCAGGAAACACATCACATTTAATTTAAGGGAATAACTAACATTATAAGAAAAACATCATCCAAAAATATTTGCACAAATAGCTGAACCCAGAAGAAATGAACCGACAGGATTGAAACTTGCTGGGTAGGTTTGACATTGTAAGACATGCAAATGATTCAAGTTTTACACTCGGCAGAGCATGTGACGTATCCAAGACCGTGCCTTATTGCTGTACCTGACAGCCACTACTGTGGGCAGTGAGCAGTGATGCCCTTCATGAGTCATCCTGCTAGTGCCAGCAGCATTGGAAGACAGCTGCACAACACAGGCCCACATGCACATGGGCCATTACAACAACTGACCTTAACATCACGTCAACCAAAACCAAAGATTTGCAATGGTGTCATGCCAGACTGTCATGGAGTGACTCAGAATGGCAGCGGGTCATCTTCAGTAATGACTCCTGCAGTTGACTTGGTGAAGGCGACCAACGAATCAGTGTGTGGTTTGTTGTTTGACAATTGTTTGTCATGCATCTGAAGACCTGGTGCCACTCCACCTCCACTACTACTGCAAAATCTGCAGGAACTGCATGAGAATACTCAAGCTGCATGAGATGGATTATCACAGGACACCATTAGTTACCTCTGCAACTCATGTGGCATATTGGGTTGGCAAAGATGGCAGTCCTATGGGGAATACTGTGAGACCCTACTTTTGTATGTGTAGCTCAATAAATATTGCCCACAACAGTCATTTATTACTCCTGGTAATCCTTACAGCATTACAGCACTGCAGTCCCACACTTTCTTTTGGGTGCAACTACGTTTTTATGGGTGTATATGCATTGTCTAGCAGCATAGCCTGAGAAATGTCTATTAGTCAACAGAGTTTTTATTTTGATTATGACACAGTAAGAGTTTTGTGTTTTATAAAAAAAATCCTAACTCAATCTGGCTGTAAAGAATTTGCATCCCTGCTACAGATATTAATAGCTAAAGAGCAGGG
The DNA here is from genome assembly GCA_024036415.1 of Prochilodus magdalenae. Classification (NCBI taxonomy): domain Eukaryota; kingdom Metazoa; phylum Chordata; class Actinopteri; order Characiformes; family Prochilodontidae; genus Prochilodus; species Prochilodus magdalenae. The sequence continues at coordinate 768,668 of JAMWET010001652.1, read as the reverse complement.
AATGAGGGAATGCTTTAAAAATTTCAGCCAGCTCTGGTGTGAAAGGCAAAGCACAAAGAACAAGTCTTGCTTAAGCAATAGCTCCCAAAAGTCCTGGCCTGCATTGGAAGCTGTGCTGCACTGTGCTACTCAGCAAATGCTACATTACAAAAATGTATGTCAGGCCTTCTATGACTAGGCACCTTTTTTTAGCTTTCTGATTCCGGGAAAGCTAAAGCACAAGTGAAGCAATGGAAAACTGCATGAAAGGATGAACTACACAGGGTATTCATCACCATTAAGGCCCACATCTGAGTGTAGTTAAAGCTGATGTGACAGTACTTTGGTCTTGGACAAAATCGGAGCTCCACGGTCCAGCAGCATCTCCACAACCTGTTCATGTCCACTTCTGGCTCCGCAATGAAGAGGCGTCAGTCCATCCTGCAGGTTGGAGAGAGAAAACGTGTTGATCTAACGGCATCCTGGAAGAGGCACCCTACACCCACAGCTTGAAAGTAGAAAACCTCAAAACTTTCTAAAAACCCTCCATCCACCTCCTCACAGCACCATCATTCCATTGCCTCGCCAAGTTCAACAACAGAGCCCATTACTCACAAGCATGTATTGTCCTCTGAACTGCATTGGAAAAATAGATGCTTATAACAGCTGTGTGTAATTTCTAAGCAGTAATGTCAAGCACATGTTGCCCTGAAGTAATGAGATTGTTGTCATTCATCAGAGTCGAGCAGAGTGTGTCGTATGATTACTGGGAGTGAGTAAGTGCTCCGGACACCGTGAGGAGAGGGCAAGTATGTTTTTAATAAAGTTACTGGGGCATGAAATAAATAAAGAGGGGGTTAACAGGGGCTTGGCTAAGCTATGCCTGCCACTAATGTACAATGCTAAGAAGTTCTGGATGGTGGAACGCTAATAAGATACTTGTTGGGGTTTGTATATGATGAATAGCATTCCAAATGATGACGTGTCAAACTTCTATTCCTCCTCTAAACAGCTAAATAAACACATTTGTCTCCTTTATATTTCAAAGAGGCTTATTAACTGGTAGCATTGGAGCTCACTGATAGGTGACGCTGATAGAAAGAAGGAATCAGAAATCAGAAATTAGCTCATTGCTGGCTATCAGCTACGCCCACCACAGAACTGGTTCGAGTTCAGCTTTCAATCCAACACCTGTGACTTGACTCTGCACTCTCAGGTATCCTCCACATGGGTGTCACTTTCGCATCATTTACCTGGAATCAAGCCTGTGCTGTGGTGTGTGGCATGTTGGTCCTGTTAACTAAGCTATTGTTAGCTTAGCCAAATTACTGTGTACCACAGAACAGGCTTGATTTCAGCTGTTTGGTCACTTCTACAATCACTCAACTACTGCAATTTCAGATCTAAGATTTTATCATTATAAACCTCCCAGCAGAATAAATTACAGAAACCATTATAAATTATGTCAGTAGTGGTGATTTTCCCGATGAGCTGACATCACAGTAAAATGGGTCTAACAAGTGTTTCGGACTCCAGATGCATTTGATAGTTTCCTAATGAGATCTACAGATTTTCTACAGGACATCATTGTAACCATTAAGCCATTTCCCCCATATAAAGCTAAACCATCAGGTTTAATCATAATGGTTCCGATTAGCAGAGCTGTTTTCAGTTGGAATCAGGTGGTCCTGTGGGGTGTGGCGCTGTTTGGGTTGGTAACCTGCTCGCTAAGCTAATGTTAAGTTAGTCATTTCAAGGTACACCCTGTATCTACACTCACTGTCCATTTTATCACCTATGCTTACCATATAGGAGCACTTTGTAGTTTTACAGACTATAGTTCATCTGTGTCTCTGCATACTTTGATAGTCCCCTTTCACCCTGTTCTTCAATGGTCAGGACCCCCACAGGCCCACTCCAGAACAGGTATTATGTGGGTGGTGGATGATTCTCAGCATTGCAGTGACACTGACTTGGTGGTGTATGTTAGTTGTGCTGGTGTGAGTGGATCAGACACAGTTTTTAAATACTGTCTCACCTCACTGTCTACTATATATATACATGTCCACCTTGTAGATATAAAATCAGAGACGATAGATCACCTGCTGCAGAGTGTGTGTTGGTCATTTTCTAGTCCTTTATCAGTGATCATAGGACAGTGTTGACTAGATAGCTTTGGTGGGTGGACTATTCTCAGTCCAACAGTGACACTATGGTATTTAAAAACTCCACCAGCCCTGCTGAGCCTGATCCACTCACACCAGCACAACACACACTAACATGCCACCAAAACGTCAGTGTCACTGCAGTGCTGAAAATAACACCTGGTGTGTGGTGAGCCTGTGGGGCTCCTGACTATTGAAGAACAAACATGGAGTACAGACTACAGAACTACAAAGTGCCCCAATATGTTAAGTAGAGCTGATAAAGTAGGCACCGAGTGTAGATACAAGGATGTATATCTAATAAAGCGGCTGGTGGGTGTTTAATCACATATATTTGTGATGCAATGACTCACAGTGACAATACTTGCCAGAAAAATCAGCTATTTTCCCCAAATTGTTCAGCCCCAATAAAAGCAACTACCTCAACACTATAAATGAATAAATTAAGAAAAGCCCCTAACTACATGACCTCCTTACGCCCATCTTATCCTTTGGTGCATAGTGTTATATATAGTGTTTAAAAAGAGGAAAGCAGGTTGGGGGGTTTGACAGTGGGCTGCTCTGACCTTAGTTCTGGCGTCGATTCGCGCTCCTCTCTCAAGTAACAGCTTGACCATGTTGCTGTTTCCTCTTTTTGACGCCACATGAAGAGGTGTGATGTCATTCTGTAACAGGGCAAGACAAATGACATGATTACCAGAAACTATAACACAGAATACAACACCAATTTTGTTCCCACTTGTCACCTACCAATTTATTCTTGTTAGGTACACCACATTACTTCAAAGCGCTGCTAAAGCGATGTCATTCAACAGTTCAGTATGCTTGGAAAAACGTCAACCATGTTACATCATCTAACAGACATCCAAAGATGCCCTCTTAGACTCCCAACCACAGACAGCTGTGAACTTGCATCTGCCAGTGACACCACTCACTACTCAGAACTACTCAGTGCACCACTCAGAAGCCCAGAACAGAGATACAGTCTTGGGATGCACCGACATGGGAATTGTGAGCAGATGCCAATGTACAACATTTTCTATGTACATGTGTATTGATGCTGTTGTTCATACACACACATTTATAAGACGGGACTTGAAGATCCACCTGGATTACCATAACTGATAAATGAACCATTTGCAAATGATGCAATACAATAAATAAAATGTAAACACTGTAGCTCAGAACTAAGCAGCCCCAGATAACAACAGCCTAAATGCTTTATAATGTAACTCAAATCTAGCCATCGGTCCAACATTCTGACAATATTATCTGCAGACATCGATATGATTATGATATCGCTGTGGATCCCTTACATACGCTGTCCCAATCATACACTATGACTCCAACAAGCATTGATTTTTGCTTTGCACAGCACAGTGGAGAGCCAGGCTGGCAGTGCTTCAGACTAACTGGGAAATTGAGCCACAGTGCCCCCTAGTGATGGTTATACACCCTGCCATGCTCTCAGACGTGCACATACATACGTGTTGTATGTTTTGTTGAGTCAAAATAAGTTGATACATCCTCTACAGAGAACACACTTCTGCACATAAACACACAGATACGGACTGTGCAAAAAGTTCTAACACAATTTATACTTTATGTTTCAAATTTTCCCTCCAGTATGTTCAACACAGCCAATAAACTGAACTGCACATTCATTTGCAGAAAAATAAATAAATTAAACTTATGTTTAACAACATACGTAATTTGACCAGAACATTGGCATACATCTGTAAATGGCTGCAAAGATATTTAGCTTTTTGTTTTTAGCACTTTAGCTTCATTCACCTCAAATCACTGAGGACTCGCTCATGGGGGTCTGTAGAGAAATACACCTAGTGCACGTGTTCACGTTACGCCTATCTACGTCAGCAATTGTCAATGTGAGCATTTGAACATGACACTGACACGTGTTCACACAGACTACAATTCAGAACGTAGTGTTACGACCCGGTCTAGGTTCAGGCCCTAACTTCAAAAAAAGATGAGCTGGAGTCTTGTTTAAACAGTGTCCGGTGTTTGGTCTGGCAGAGGTCTGGGGAGAGGCCCACTCTCACCCTCCTAGACTGGGTCATAACATTAGTCCATTCAGCAAACAATCATGTTTTCCTTGATGTCAGCACAATAGATCTTTTAGGACCTTATTCCAGAACACTGTCACTGCCGTCTCCCTCCATACACACTCACGCACACACATGCACAAACATGCACACTCCTGCTGTCTAAACGTAGCCTCAGACTGTGTCCACACCTCAAGCTTCGGATTCCTTTCAAACCTAGGAGCTCATGTTTCCTTTACTGCAAGCTAGGGGGCTTTAGCTCTGTGTGTATGCATAGACTGGCATCAGCAGCTGCAGGGAGACATCCACGTTTCCCTGTAAGCAGTATTGCCCTCTTCTGTAGTCATGGTTTGGCCACACATCACGATTACAGCAACTTACTCCAAATGTTACATTCTAAGCATTAGACATATTGCACATTTCAAACCTGAAACATTTTAGCCTGTTGTTTTACCAATGAAAAGCTTGAATAAGTGTTATGCACATAACTATATGGAGCCCAAAGTTTTGAAGTTAACTCTCAAACCCACCTGCAAAATATTATTGGGGTCAACTCCCAGCCCTATTAGTAATCATGACACTGTGGTGGCATTCATGTGCACTCGCCGTTTCTGTCAGAAGACTTGCACTGTGTTCAAGTAGTTTTGACGTCTTACCCTGGCTTTGAAGTCCACGGCAGCTCCCCGGTTGAGAAGCAGCGTGGCCACGTTGATGTTGCCGTAGTGCGCAGCAATGTGCAGCGGGGTGAAACCACTCTGGTGGGGTCATAGAGAGAGCACAGGGGGTCAGTGGCATCCAAAGGGGGCATTCGGGAGTCACCTACAACCTCCCCAAACCCCAGCACATCAGAGCACGAGACAGGGCCAGGCACAGAACAACCAGCCAACCAGATACACATACCGCCTCGACTGAGCCGGGAAGAGTCGCGCATCCTTCAAAAAACCCTCTGTGTCATCCAAGCAGTCAAAAACCGCGGCGGTATCTTTACTCTTAGCTGTAGTAGCTTTCAGGCCTACTGAAATCAAGACTCAGCTCAGAAGCTCAGGGTTAGCATTGAAGGACGCGTGCTCCTCAGGCTTTAAACCTCAAGCTTCACCATCAGCCTTCGGACAGTTTCGGACAGACAGACACAAAGAGTCTGAGGTGCATCTGGAGACTGCTGTGCAAACATGCATATATGAACAATGCGCTGCACCTAATAAATATTACTTACATGCCAAAAATACAGCTAATCAAATGAACACTAATTGATCTAATAGTCTTTATATAGAATCTCGAAGTCCATAAATCCAGTTTGTTCTAGTAATCACTCAGAATGGGCAATGAAAATCACATAACGTCATGGTTCTAAAAAAATAATAATTCTCAACTTGACCCTACATAGATTTTCCAACTGAATGTAACTAGGTTACTTTCATTTTACACAAATTTTAAACTACCAGGTCACTTTATGTGAACTTTGCTATCCCAAACAATCCAGGAATCTATATCAAATGCTTAGCCAGTAGCAAAGATCATTAGAAGCTTGTGTTATTATATGGACCATTCTAATGATTTGGTTTGATTTAAAGTTGAAAGAAACATTTCAGACATATAACTGACTTAACTAAAATATTTTTCTAATCATTATGGTTATTAGTTAGAAACGAATCAACGGACTTGCCATTTTATCAATGCCAAAACATTTATAACACTACAGAAACTTCACCAAAAGTCTCTGTATTGATCATTTTCATTTTGAGTAGAAATTAAATACAGCTTTGAGCAGTTATACACAGTTTACGATAAAACTTCAAAATTATTAACACTGCATTGATCTTTAGAACTTTCAAACAAAGGTTTAGTAGTGATATGAAAACCTGGGACAACATTTTTGTAATACATTTTTACTGTACAGTTGAAAAATAAATGTAAATCTTTCTGCGTTCCCTTAAAAGAAATAACAAATTCTCAAACTAATTGTGTTGAGCCAAAGTCTGAACCAATTTCCAATTTGCTAGAATGGCCCACATAATAGTGCGGAAATCTACTTTCATGCAACATTCCAGTGTGCAGAAGTAATAGCTCCCTATTAGCACGGATGTTGCAGTGTTCCTGTTTTGTCTCTGTAATAAGCTCATAATTCAAAGGACATTTGGTAACATTCATTTTGAGCTCCTTCATTTTGTTCATAGTTTAATCGGGTTTACAGCTAGAGTTGCTAATATGGGCATAGCGCCAGCTACAAAAATGCACAATGCAACTTGCAAAGTTGGTTGTTATTCTTTAAGGACTGACTATATCTATGATATTGTTATATAGCATCATAATAGAGATAAACATTGTCATATTGCCCACCCCTAGCAATCACTGAGGTTAAGGTAAAGCTGAGCGAATGTGCTGGTTTTGGAGAGTGTTTTAAACTGATCTTAAACAACATTTCACTTAACAGGGAAAATCCAGTGAAGTTTAATACTGTAATCCCAAAAGCAGCAAGCAGTAGGATAAGTCCAGTCAATCTGCGAGTCTAGCTGGTCTGTGAGGATTTCCCAGAGGTGTTAGTGGACGGTCAGGTGTCAGTAATCAAAGAAACATTCCAATGTTTAGTTTTGACATGAAACACATGTTTGTTTTTTCCAGTTTCTAGAGCTTTTAAAAAATTATTTTAAATTTTTACATTTGTTGTTTTCTGAAAGTAAGATTTCTCCATATCAACAAGTATGGAAATGCAAATAACATCAATAAAACTGCAGCCAATTCCAGGTTCAAAATTGTCAATCTGCGAACAGCTTATCAATATTTAATCTATTACCTCAAAGTAATTACCAGTTAGCATGAGGTGATACAGTCACATGCAACGCTTTAGAGTATGCCTGGGCACATGACATATTTTTGTTGTTTTAAATGATGAAATAAAAACAACAACATTATAATTAATAACTATATTTTGCCAAATTTAACAAAGTGAACAAACAACAAAATGTGGTCTACTATGGCACCTTTTATATTTATACAACAGAAAAAAGCCATATTTTTCCACATTCCATATAAAATGTTTGCCCAGAGGCATTAATCCGTTTGCATGTATTTGTAAGACTTTGATGGAAATGTGGTGTAATAAATGTGTTTTTTTTTTTTTAACTAGATTTTAACATGCATAATGTGCAGTTTTGTCACCTCCTACTATAAAACTGTACAATTAGTGTATAAAAATAAGCTAATATTTCCATTCAGTATAACTTTACAGGGCTCTAGACTAACTTTTTGAACTGGTTGCACTGGTGCGCCTAACGTTTTTTCTTAGGTGCACCAGCACCAAAGTTAGGTGCACCCAAATTTTTAACTGCATCACATTCAGAACAGCAGTTTTACATGTTCACTTTTTATTTCTCTTTTTTAATCGCTGTCCATATAGGCAATATTGACTTGTAAATGATTAACATAAAGTTCTTTATTTGAACAAAATTTTATAAAAGAAGGTAACACTTGGGCAGTGCATTTGTCGGGCGTGTAATGTGTTTTTATAGACGCGTTGTGCTTTTCAGCGCTTCAATTCTAAAATGTATTAGAACCAGTATTGCCGGCCATGGTCTTCCCCACACTCCTTACAGTCAGTCTGACTAGTCGATCGTATGTGGACTAGTTATCTGATTTACCGTCATCCAGTGTTACATAAAACGCTCTGACACGGAGTCGATCGTATGTGGCTATTTAACATCTGAAACCAACGCTCTGACACGGATTTTTTCCCACATTATATATAAAATCAGTTCAGTTGAAACAGAACCAAAAGTTGTAAAATCCGTTTGCATGTATTTGTAAGACTTTGATAGAAATGTGGCGTAATAAATGTGTTTTTTTTTTTAAACTAGATTTTAACATGCATAGTGTGAAGCTTTTGTCACCTCCTAAAACTCTCATAAAAACTGCGGAGACTCACTCATTGCAATTAGTGTTCGTAAACAAACTAAAACGCTAATATTTCCATTCAGTATAACTTTAATAGATCTTGTCACATGACTGAGTAATTAGAGACATTAAATTAAATTAGAGACAACAATTCTTCAAGAAGTCACGCTCTTGAAAAAGTCATTTGGAATGTAAATGTTCAGATCTGGCCACAAAAGCACGTCATTAATAAAGCGGTCATTCAAATAACTGTGGCTGAAATGGTTTAGCTGACAAGAACGTTTAGGGACCAGTGCTTCAGAAGCACATGCACACATTTCACATGAGAAAGGAGTGATTGAGCAAAGTCTCAGAAAACTGGAAAAATGCTTTTGGAATATTCCTTAGTCTCTGGTGAGTCATGCATGTATATTAGGGCCAGTAACTAGGTGCAGTTGAACAGGCCTGGGAACCATGCTGACTGTGGAAGATCAGAGAAAGCAGACGTTTGGAAAAGAGATAGAGAAAGAGAGATAGGTAGAGAGAGTGGGAGGGAGAGAGACAGAAAGAGAGAAAGGAGGGGGAGTTGACTCTGTAGACATCAGTGGTTCTTTGAGCTGGCCCCTGCAGGGGAAAAGTGTAATGTGCAAGCCTGTGGAGTGAAATCACAGTGTTCTGCAGCTAAGTGGTTCAAGCTTAACCTGAAACCTCAGCATTAGAGAGGAGCTCTGGAGGAGATCTGCAAGCCTCACACCTTCTTAAAGAACCTACTTACAAAACTAACACTCAGTTCTGATCACTTTAAACCTCACATTAGACAACAGCTATTTAAATAGACTGCTTATTTAAATATGCATAGAAAACATCTTATAAATTCTGAAAAACATGAATGGCTGTAAATGAGAATGGACCACTTTGACTATAGTCTCCTGTTTTGCTTCGCCTGAGTTTTGCTGGCAAAGGCTTTACTATGTCCGGCTTGACTGAGAGCTTAATGTTGACATGTACATGCAGGCTATAAAATTGAAATCCGGGCTATATGTGGTGATTTGAGGGAAATTACACAGATGCTTTATGGTGTACTTATTTAGCCAGTCAGTTCTCATACTCCTACCACACAAGCTTCTGTAAAACAGCTAATCCAGCTACAGCAGTCCCTTAGGAATCTATCAGTCAAGATTTAAATTACAAAAAAAAAAAAAAAATTAATAAGCATAGGTTTAATCTGGAGAGAGTTAAGGACTTTTTGTCTAATATACATAGTCAATCTTCTATATCTCTCTTTTATACCACTGGGATTAAGGAAACGTGTAGTGGGGTGAATTTAGGGAAAACTAAATGGGAATTTCATGAGGTCTCTGAGCCTTTTTTAAATATGTCAAAAACATATCCTCCCTTAATCTCCCATAGCAGGCTACAATTTCTCTTATACCCTTTAAATGTGTCTAATATTTTTGTGTCATGACTGACTGACTCCTGACATTAATATTAGTGAAATATAGTTTATTACATTATTCCTAATTGCTAATTAATTAAGTAATTAATGTATTGATTTATTTCCCTCTGTTTTTGTTTTGGTCATTTGTACATGATTTCAATTACTGGCCTCTAATAGTTTTTTTCTCTTTTTATATTATTTTGCAAACTCCAATAAATAAATTGTCCAAAAAATGGGTATTGTAAGTCAGACAAATTTCTTCCTTGACTATAGTGGCAACTTCCTTTGTCATATCAACCGGACAGTAAATTTGCATCGCCAAAGATCTATTTAAAATCTGCATTCACAAGGCACTGACGTTGAAACTGGCTCTAATATGAAAACTGCTGCTGGTAGCAATGGAGCTAGCACAGCTAGCAATGGAGATTAGACTGTCCATAGACTCAGAGAAGTCCAGTCTCTCACCGGCTAAAACAAAGTTATGACAGAACATTTAGCTCTGGTGAACACAATTTTTGCATTGTTTGCTTTGATATCAGTGCCATTGTTTGACAGGAAACAATGAGTCCTTGTAAATGCCACCTGTAACCTCCAGGACTGCAGACCTCCTCAGCCTCAGCAGTGTGTCTCCTCTCTATGCTCCTCTTTCCTACACCCTGCAATGCCACAAGTGCCAGTGCTACCGAACACGAGTGATCAGCCAAACCAATGAGGGAAATGCAAAGCACACAGAGGGGGGAAGGGGCTTATGTAGCAGCGGAAGCAGCAGCAGCATTAACAGCAGCAGGGGGCAGCCAGGTGCGAGTGGGAGAAGGGCGCAGAGTCGCTGCGCACATATATACCTCTGTCGTTCTATTCACCATCATCTATGGCAATGCACACCCACCGGCCGAGAGAGGAGAGAATGGGACGGTTAGTGTTTCACAGTCACAATGGTGGCACCATAAAAAGCTGTTGGGTGGCTACATGGTGAGGGAAAGTCACAAGAAAAGACAACCAAACAAACAAACAAACAAACTAACAAACATAAAAACACGGCACACCACAAAAACCACGAGCGCTCAACTGGATGGTGCATGAAGAGAATTTACACTTAAAAGCTCTGAAGAACTGAAGATGCTTCTTCTACTCATCCTTAGGAGAGAATGTCATTGTCTACAACAAGGGTTAATATAACAGCATTACAATAATGCAAGGGATGCCAAATCTTGGTCCTGCAGACCTACCACCCTCCAGAATTGAGCTCCGCCTGATCCAGGTAATGACGCATCTGAATATTAGAGCCAGGTGGGAATCTGAGCAGACCGGGGTGGTAAATCTCCAGGATCAGGATTAAGCACTCCTGCAGTAGTGAGGACTGTATTTATGATAAAGGGTGACACGTTCATTTAAAGCACCATCGTACAGTTCTCGCTTGAGCCTCTTTCTGTGTTATTACCATTACAAGACTTTGATTTTAAAAGGAAGACTGGCATTACCATATGGCTCATATCTGATGCAGAATATCCACCCAGCACCATCAAGTTCTAAGAAGTCACGAGTGTAAGCATGGGGGTCAGCAGGGTCGGCTTGTTTACCTTTGACTCGACGTCAGCGTTGTGGTCGTTCTGGAGGAGCAGCGCGGCGGCCTTAGTGTCGTCTTTACGGGCAGCGATATGAAGGGCAGGGAGCCGCACTTTCCCTTTAGTGTCATTCTCCAGGAGAAGAGAAACCACCTGGTCATGACCCTGCTGCAGTGCCACAGCCAATGGGGTGAAGCCATCCTACACACACACACAAACACAGACACACATAAGCAAGCATATAAACACAATGCAATATGCACAACATCATTATAAATGGCAATGCACCATGGCAGGCCAAAAATAGGTTTTCATCACTGACCGACTTTCTATAATTGCTCAGTTCATGCATTTGAGAAATAGGGTGTCAAAAGATGGGAAAGAAAGAACACTAGGCCTCTGGGGTCAAAGAGCATTTCCTCTGTTTGTGCATATCAAGATTTGCCTTTTGATTCAACAGGATTCAACCCATATGCTCTAAACAATCTCAGCTCTCTCTATATTGAGGAACCACTGCAGCGACTGTTCATTACTTGCAGGCCATTTCGCACTTGTCTGTCATGCCGACCGAAAGAAGACTGGAAAGTTTCCGACATGATGGGTAAGTCCTAAGTAAGCTCCTGAGACGTTTCACACAAAATGCAGACGATCACACAAATCCACCAATTGCACATAGCGAGAGGCGGATGGCAATGGCATGCTGTTGGTGGCAGTGGATAGGAAAAGGCACGCACCAGTGGCATGAAGGATCTGGGAAAAACTACACAAACCATGGAGAGAGAGAACCAAAGAAATGTCTGACATACACAGAGTGACCCAACAGTCACGGTTGTGGACATTCACTGAGCAGTGATGCCCTCCATGAGTCATCCTGGTAGTGCCAGCACCATTGGCAGATGGCTGCACGACCCAGGTCAACATGCTGTTACATACACGACTGCTCTTAACACCATGTGAACCTCAAATATATATATATATATATATATATATATATATAAATATATATATATATATATATATAATATATATGTGAATGTGTTGTTTATATATATATATATAAAAACAACACATTCACATTGACCAGCTTCCCCTGGCATGATGACCATGTGGTATGCGCGGCGCATATCAGGGGACCACTCGTTCTCGTAGTTCCGTCATTTTTATACGACAGCATTTCATGCCATGAGTCATGCCAAAGAGACTCCTTCTCTCAGAGTCCATGAATCATTAAAGGCTCGTTCCATCATTACATTTACTCAAAAAAAAGCAAGGTGTTATGTAAACAACTCCTCCGTCTACCAGCATTAATCAGAATTCATCTTTTGATCTTTTCTTTTTTTGCCACGTCCCTGAATTTTGATCAAGTCCCTCGCTGCAGAACGCATGAATTATTAATGTGGGACTTCAAACAGGGAAATGTTCCTCCGTATGCATAATGCGCTGCAGACGTGTTGTCGATGGCTGTGCAGAACTGCTTAATGTGTTCTCAAGGACTCCTGTAGCCCTCTCGACCTTCTGTGACACAGCTACTCACGCAGCAGGACATTCAATACCCTCATTGCACAACTCATCCTCTAACCTCCTTACTCCTGTCTGGAAATGACTCCAGGGTCAGAGGCTTTTAGAGTGATGATTTGGCGAGAGCTTCTACTGTTTTCCCCCCTAACCTAAATGTGGTCAATCAGCCTGTACATTAGAGTCGATGGCTGGGCACGTATAGATCTGGGGCTCTGTGTGTAGTGAACCTGTGTGTACTTTTATATTTAAGGTTTTACGTAGCAACAAAATTGCACTGATTCAGCAATGCCACGTCGTATTATTGAATAAATGTATTTACCTATTAATTAAAAAAACAAAACCAATTCTGTTAACTATGTTAAACTATTAGGAAATAATAGTATATAACATTTATTAAAACCTATTACTATACTATACTATACTATACTATACTATACTATATGTCTGTAGTGTTAACCATCATTAAAAGCAGCCATATGTAAGATTTAAGTTTAAAACGTTCCAAAATTAACTAACCCTGTTCACAGAATGTGTGTCAAATACATCTATATATCGTGCTGCAAAGATACCTACTGAAGTTAGCATGCTAACCAGCTAGCTCTGGACTATCTTGTCTATAATACCCCTTTACAGAAGAAGCATCGCTGCTCTCACTGCGATTTCTAATCTCATGTTTATACCATACCCACCTCCTAGCAATACCGTAGCAGTCAATCTCTAATTGCTTTAGTGTCACAATCAGTCTTAATTTTTTTTTCTCCAGAAATCTGCTTTTCCAGTTAAAATGGACTTTGGCTTTTTATTTTTATTCATGTGTGCTGTGTGTTTCTTTATTGCATGACTGCTCTCTCTCTCTCTCCTTTTAAGGATTGGATAAAGGTACCAGAACTGAATGTGAATCATTGTTAGTGTTTTTGATTACTGAGTCATGGAATGTACTTTTTAAAAATATTAATATTATGTATTACTGTCTTGTTTGCTGTAATATAACACACATTTGACAAAAGTAATCAATTCACAGTGAAAGTTAGCTAGCATAAAGTACAGCCTCCACATCGGACAAAGGACACATTGGTTCTTATTCCTCAAAGTAATGCATGGTCAAAATGCATTACTTTGAGGAATATATATATATATAATATAATACACACACACATATATATATATATATGTATATATATAAAATTTCCATTGTCCTGGACTTCCAAAGCAAATCTAAAGAAGCATCAAACATAGCTTGTCTGAATGGCTACATTTGGGAGGAGAGATTTTCACCAAAGCATTGCTTCATAGTTGAATCTTATATTTTGCAGGGGGTATAACTATAGTTCAGAGTAAAGAGGCAGGCTGGTATTGTTGTGTCCAGCGGACGAGTGGATGTATGAAAGGATGTGTAGATGTATACGTACCTCAGTGGCGATGCTTTGGCTGGAGCCATTGTCCAGCAGGAAGTGCACCACATCCAGGTGATTCTCCTGGGCAGCCATGTAGAGTGGCGTGAAGCCATTCTGTAAAATCATACAACAACATTGTGTTAAAGTGATCTGCATCCATTTATACCTCCTTTTCTTTCTCTCTTTGTTCTTGCACACGCATATGCCGCTTCAAATGTTCTATCACACCAACATAGAACCTCTGAACAGTGTTCTTAAACAAGTTTTAATACAACTCCTTCTCCGGAGGAACCTTACCAATGAAAGTACATTGTAGGACGGTGCAAATGCGAAAACAATCCATATTAGTGTAAATATGTGGAACATTCTAGAACAGCGTACATGATTAGGATCATTCTAGAACAGTGTACATGTTTAGGATCATTCTAGAACAGTGTACATGTTTAGGATCATTCTAGAACAGTGTACATGGTTAGGATAATTCTAGAACAGTGTACATGGTTAGGATCATTCTAGAACAGTGTACATGTTTAGGATCATTCTAGAACAGTACATGATTAGGATCATTCTAGAACAGTGCACATAATTAGGATCATTCTAGAACAGTGTACATGGTTAGGATAATTCTAGAACAGTGTACATGTTTAGGATCATTCTAGAACAGTGTACATGATTAGGATCATTCTAGAACAGTGCACATAATTAGGATCATTCTAGAACAGTGTACATGGTTAGGATAATTCTAGAACAGTGTACATAATTAGGATCACTCTAGAACAGTGTACATGTTTAGGATCATTCTAGAACAGTGTACATGGTTAGGATCATTCTAGAACAGTGTACATGTTTAGGATCATTCTAGAACAGTGTACATGATTGGGATCATTCTAGAACAGTGCACATAATTAGGATCATTCTAGAACAGTGTACATGGTTAGGATAATTCTAGAACAGTGTACATGATTAGGATCATTCTAGAACAGTGTACATGGTAGGGATCACTCTAGAACAGTGTACATGGGGAAACACATTCAGAGGGTAAATGCCAAGCTTCCCATGACCCTGATGACCCCTCATTAGAGGAGTGCTGCTATTTCTGCCGCTGCACTGAGCTGCACTTGAAAGGCTCGAGTTTTCCTCTCTTCAGATAATCGCGTCACCTCGCACTGAGGCAGAACTGTGTGTGTCTGTGACGGGAGCTGCTGTTTCATCACTCTGTGCTCAGTGCGTCAAAGGGATCATGCGCTCCCACCCTCCCACCTACACAGGGCTGTTTCCTGCTATATGCAGTTGCTTAGGGCCCCTGAGCCACAAAGGGCCCCACGAGTATGAAGTTTGTGCAGTTTTGTTGTTGTTGCTGTTGTTATCATTTTTCACTAAGAAACATCTTCTACGGTACTGCGCAAAAGCCAGCCTCCCGTTCTTCACTGCCAGTCACAGTTATTTGATAAACATGAGATATTTCTGAAGCAATAAGATAAACTAATCAGCTAGAGTATATGTGAATGTATTAGGAAATAAATAAAGAAACTACGTTTTACAAAATTTTAATATTAAACATTATTCAATATTAAAATATTGTAAAAATATCTGAAAGAGACAGAAAACACTAGGACTCCTGACAACCGTGCATAATTATGAGCTTTAAAAATGAGCACACTAGGTCCCCTTTTAAGCTGTAATTGTTGAGTGTGAGAAGAAAGTCAAGCTCCACTCTTGCTTTAGATTTGAAAAACTGTACTGGTGTTACTGTCCACTCACTGAGGGAAGGCAATGCCATGGTAGGAGTCTGACAAAATGTAGAACAGCCAAGAAGCCTTTACTGAAAAACTGTCATGCCTACTGGTTCTCCTCTCACCTCCGATCTTAGGCAACCCACCACCTGATGTCACTGTCATGTGTCTGCCATCTCCCAAACATGTTCCATTTTCCAGATCTACATCTCCCGAGTACTAACAGTTTAAAGTTTGTAACAGAGATTCAAATAACATTTTTACTGTGTATGTGTTTTACAGTGTCTCTGTCTTCTGGGAGAATATAATATTATATATAATATATATATATATATATATATATATATATATATATATATATATAATATATATATATATATATATATATTATAATATTATTCAGTATATATATATATATATATATACACATATACAGTATATTGTACTATTCATAGACTACTGTCAAGTTCTTGTTTTCGTACAGTGATTATCCAATAATGTCACATAGCGCTCAAGCATTTAACCACTTCATGCCCAAATTATGTTCCTGGCCACAAAGCCAACACCATGATGTAGATTTTCCAGATCTACATCTCCCGAGTAGTAACACACCTGTTGTCAGTCTAGTCTGTTTGTAATCATGCTCCTCTCTCCCACTGACCCATGGTGAAGTATTGACACTATGCTTGTACTGAGTGTTTCTCCCTGTTGTTTTTTTTTTTTGTTAGCCTCTTTGGTTTGACTCTATTTTGACTTTCTGGTTTACTCTTCTGTCGTTTCCCTTTTGGTACTGTTGTTGCTCAGGTTGTTTGCCTGGTTTTGACTTTTGCCTGTTTCCGTACTCTGACTCTGTCCTTAAACAGAAAGCTTACTAATCAGTGGACTGTCCTCCACAGACCTCCATAACTCTGAATGTGTCTGATATTACTCACAAGGAGCAGTAAACGCAACACCCTAAGGACTGAACTTTAGAGGTATGGGAGAATATTTTTGCAGATTTCTCTAAAAAACTGAAAGCTAGTCTCCTAAAAAGAATAGATAGTAATAAAGACCT
This sequence comes from Prochilodus magdalenae, assembly GCA_024036415.1. NCBI lineage: Eukaryota > Metazoa > Chordata > Actinopteri > Characiformes > Prochilodontidae > Prochilodus > Prochilodus magdalenae. Next base: position 751,892 of record JAMWET010001652.1, on the reverse strand, counting down.
AGAGTGGGTGTGCTAAAACAAACAAACAAAAAAAGATTCTCAGGTTAAAATTTTGGGTTTAATATGTTTTTAGACAAGTAATTCAACAATTTCTTGTCTCTGACTTTGCACAGTGGGCCAGCAGTGCCATATCTATGCCAGATATAGGCCCACATCTGCTTGCATTCTGAGATTTAGCCTATTTAATTTATGCAATGGTGAAAAAGTGGCTAAATTAATGAAACCTTGTGACCTGTAAAAAAGGTATTTGGCCTTATGCTTCGTTCCAAAATTCATTTCGGTGCACCCCTAATTAAATCTTTTACTTACAAAAAAGGTTTCATCAGTTTGTGTAATTTAGTAGGCTGTTGCATAGGGGTCCTACATTTCAGATCACTGCACCCACTCACATCCACACCCTTACACTACATGTTTCTGTAAGAATTCACGATTGCAGGTCACCCTTAAAGGTAATAGGCCCTTAAAGGACCACCACTGGCTCTACAGCCACTCTTAGGGTAATTTAAGGACAAAACATCAGTGGTGCCACATCAAGCTTCCACACACACACACCAGCACTCATTAACTGTGCTAGCCACGTATCTATGCAGCTATTGATAGGACCCAACCCAGCATGGAGGCTGCCGGCTCAGCTGCTAGATAAAAGTGTCTGGGTGTGTGTGCGTGCGTGCGTGCGTGTGTGTGTGTGTGTGTGTGTGTGTGTGTGTGTGCGAACATCAATTTGTCTGCTTCTTTAGTTTACAATAGGAGGTGCTAGGCTAACATTGCTAACAAACTCCAAACTTTGCAATAAACACCTATCCACTACAAACTAACCATAGTGCGGTTCAGTAAAAGTACCATGTGAAATCTCTGAGCATGCAGGTATAATTTTTACCTGACGTTCACAAGAATTTTAGATAACATATTTAAAATCTACAGCTGATCCAAATACACTTCACTGTCTGTGTTGTGCTCACATGCCTGCCGTCATATCATGCTCATGCTTACAAGCTTAATAAATGCTGCTACATGTAGTTTGATGGTAGCAATAAGAACTTTTTTTGCTGTCCTCTAAGTTGATGCGTTCAGGAACTAGTATCAATAGCTTGCGCACCCCAGAGCAGACCCTCCACCTGGTCTGAAATCCCCTGGCACCTTCCACCTTTACTATTAATGCCTTTACGGAGGAGATATAAAGGCTATGCAAATTTAAAGAGAGTGAACCAGCAGTGGCTAACAGTAAACCAGGTAGCGACTATATCAAGCCAGTGGACCGATAGATGCTTGCTACTGGTACAGTGTATAGGGTAGTTGATAAACCATGTTAATTTAATAAGCTACTTATTTGAGGTATGTGATCTGTGAAATCATACAGGTCAAGGCACTCTTTGATTGCAGCTGTCATTGCAGGCTCATACTCCTTTTGGTCTTTTGGTCAGCACACAAAAGAAAGGCTCATGACAAATGCTACTAGATCACTTCGAGCAGCTACGCAGGAAACTCAACACACAGGGCACCCGTCGAACGTGTGTCTCTTCCACTGTAACAAAACTACATACAGTGTGAACCTCCGAGTCGTAGAGTTAAAGGAAACACAAAATGAAAAAAATTATCATCTACAGGAAGCACCTACAGGTCTCCAGCCTGTTTCAAACAACCGATGCTAGTCTTACCTGTGACTGTGCATTGACACTGGCCCCATTGGTCACCAGCTCTTTGACCACCTCTGCCTGGCCAGCTAGGGAAGCTATGTGCAGAGCAGTGTTTCCTTTCTGTGAACAGGAAGACATGAGAGTATTAGTAAGCAACCATAGCATACCACACCTACTAGCAGCGCCCAGTCAGCCAGGAGCGGCTGCCCAGTGTTTTCATTCCAGGTCCATACTGGCCCCTGCCAAACATGCACTGCCTTCTCCGGCATCGTTTCGGCTCCTATTACATAAATAACAATCGTAAACACTCCGTAATGAGTTTAAAGTCTGGGTGGAGGCTATGGAAGCCCATGCAGAATACAGAGCTATGCTAATGAGTGCTATGTCAACAGCCTACCATTGTTTAGTAGCATTAATAGCAGTAATAATAATAGTAATAATACTTGGATATGTGGGTAACATGTTGCTGCATTTACTGCCATTACAGCTTCTGCACAAACTGAGCCCTGTTTACTAAAGGCTGCTTTCTGGCTATGTACATGCGAACAGAGCACCTTAAAGCCTAAAATCCATCAGGGGTCCTCCTATAGGAGGGTCTCTCTGAGCCATAGGCTAAAGCCATTCTTCTTCAATATTTTACAACATATTTAAAACAAACAAACTAACTTGTGACTTATATTTCTTATATATTGTCAGTGTCCAAAGAAAAACAAGTATCTCCAAAATAGCAACTTAACAGGAGAGGCCAAAACCCCACTTAATTCTAATGCAAGTCAATGGAACCAGACGTTTTTCTCTCCGGGCCATTTCATGGCAACGCAGGGTTTAAGCCTGCCAAGAGGAAACACTCATCAGGCTTTTAAGCGTTTGTACTTGCTGCGTGTATAAGGTCATCTCATCTGGACTGCACACATCGCACACCTTAATAATGTGTTTATCACAGGAACTCATATCACTATAAAAACACTGTTTTCACTGTTTCAGTGAAAAACACTGTGACAGCCCTACCTGAGACATACAAGGGTTTATTCCAGTTGTGATTACATGTTTATAATATGCATAAATTTCCATGCTTTTCCATCATTTCACACTGTAATTACAGCTCTGTATCCAAAAGGTTCGTTTCAAGAGTGAAAGAAAGCAAGAGTTCAAAGAAAAACAGGTATGGAAGCTTTACAAGAGACCTTTTACAAAGTCCTCTTTTAACCTTAAGGTAAATCAATATAACCAGAATTTTTTCCAAGCCATTTTGGGCCATTTCTGTCAGTCCACTCATCAAGAAATCTTCCCACAGTGTAAACAGCAGACCATGTGATCAAACGATGCATAAAACATTGAATGCAACATTCTCGGCAAGATGAGATCTGTGTAAAATCATTATTCTGAAAATGTTTTTGGTGAGAAACGAATCTCATTGCTTAGTGCCAAGCGTTCCTCAGACATAGTAGCTCACTATAACACAGTCTAGATCTCCTAATAATCATCCATAACTCATGCAGAGGCAGCCTAAGCTGCTGTGTCAGCTAGAACCATGCCTATAATGCCAAGAAGAACTCATTGCACTGCTCTCCCATAATAAAGCTTCTCACTGTAATATACACAGAACATGTACGTCACTGGACTTCAGGATATGGGCAGCGGTCAGTAGCAGTCCATAAGGTTGTAAGGTTGAACCTACCTTCGTTGCTGCATCAACAGTGGCCCCCAGTTTAATAAGCTGTGCCACCACCTCCACATGGCCCTCTTTGGAGGCGAGATGAAGAGCGTTCAGCCCATTCTGATGGCAGAGAGACAAAAAGACAGTGAGCAGTTTTTGCAAGACTATTTAAAGTGCTTCAGAACAGAATTAGCCCGTCAATGGGGTATGTAACAAGTCTTATGTAATGTTTACATCAAGTCAGAGGCTCTGTCTCATCATGCTGTTTAGCATGCTCTACCTTCAACATGGACATTTAAAGTTTGTAACAGAGATTCAAGTAACTTTTCTACTGTGAAAGTTTTACAGTGTCTTTGTCTTCTGGTAGAATATAAAAATACACACACACATATATATATATATATACATATATATATATATATATATATACATATATATATATATATATATATATATATATATATATATATATATATATATATATATATATATATATATATATATATATATATCGTCGCTGTCCAAAGAAAAACAAGTATCTCCAAAATGGCAACTTTACAGGAGAGGTCAAAAACCTCATTGAACTTTAATGTACGTCAATGGAACCAGACGTCTTTCCAAACACTTTTGGCCTTTTTCTGTGGGTCCATTTATCATGAGATTTTCACACAGGGTAAACGGCAGCAGCTGTGGTCAAATGATGCATAAAAGTAAAAATCGACAAAAATGGAGATACGTGTTTTTCATTGGACAGCGACGATATATATATATATATATATATATATATATATATATATATATATATATATATATATATATATATATATATATATATATATATAGTACTATTCATAGACTACTGTCAAGTTCTTATTTTCATACAGTGCTTATCCAATAATGCCACATAGTGCTCAAGCATTTATCCATTTCATGCCCAAATTATGTTCCCGGCCACCAAGGCAACACAATATACAATAATAATATAATAATAATAATCTAAAGATAACCACAAATGATGATCTAATGTTAATGATTATTTTTATTGATTATTTACTAGCTTATTATAACGTATACAAAAACATCCAATTACTAATAAATAGTCATTTTAAGAGTTAATGCAGGAAAACCTGAAAATACATCTGTTTTGTACTTTGGGACTGTATCAATTACAGAGATCAATTCAATCATATTTCAAAAATCCCCATATGATACACGATACATATCATGATAAGAAGCACTAATACTAACTGTCATGGCATAAGTCAAATACATATGACTAAACTAAGTGATGAAAACCATTCCAGAGTATATTGTGGCTTTTATGTTATGTCATTACTAACAAAGAACATATTTTAAGTTTAATTAATTCATTTAATCCAATTAATTCAATGATTTTCACAGCTACCTAATATGTGTTAAGCCTAACAAGGTAATTTCAGAATCAGGTCAGAATTCAGCTCTCTCAGCTGTTGTGTGATGCTCAGCGATACTTTATTAACTGAAACACAACCAGCATTCTGAGTTTAGACGTCATGAAAAACAAAAAATATTTTGATTCCATTTCAACACTCAAAACAGAAAAGTGAAGAACCTCTATTTATTAGACATAGGGGATTGTTTATCTCAATATAATACCACATGAAGTGAACAATATTGCTCCTTACTCCGCCTCTTCCAACACCACATTTTAACTCATGACTTTACCACTAGGCTGAGTCTATATGTACAGCCCAACAGACCTGGTTGCAGATGTTGATGTCAACTCCAGACTTCAGGTATTCGAGGGCTTTCTCTAGGTTCCCAGCGCGGGCCGCTCTGAGATAACTGGCATTGGTGTCAGTCTGCAAAACACAGAAAACAGGCCAATTTAGAGAGGCGCAAGGCAGAGTCCTACCCTGATCCAGCCTATACCTTACAATTAGGTTAACTGATAATAAGCTCCCTGTGACTGTCAATAATACAGCAAAAATGCAGGAAACACACAACAGGATGGACAGATACATTACCAGCTGACATTATCATACATTACACTATGACTCCACAAACTCCTCACTCTCACTGGATAAAGTGCTACAGGAATTCGCATGCCCGGGAGCAAAAAAACCAAGCCGGGCTTGGTAGCAGAGCCCCCCCGCCTCCGGTGCTTGTTAACTATGGTAGCTGACATTTACTAATAAAGCGGGGAGGAGAGGGAGCAGACTGACATCTGAGAAGCAATGGAAGGAACACAGAAATATCAGTGAGAAGAAGGAAAGGGCAGAATACAAAAGCTCTGGGACACTGCAAAGGGATTTCCACTAGAAATTTCACTAGAGGTAACTAATGTAGAGCGGCAATGGAGGTGTCACAGTTTTTCAGTCTCTCTCAAAAATCTTCCTTCAGCCAAGTCTCAGCATGGTCAGTAAGAGCTGATGGCATGTCTAGTAGTCCCTACTTGACTCAGCACAGCAATATACATATACCATTCCATACAATGTAAGGTTTACAGTGATCTAAGGTATTGTGTATATGTGCGTATATGTATGTGTATGTGTGAGTGTGTACTGTGTGAAATGTTGTCAGTCTGTGCACTGTGAGAATGTAACCAAAGACAAATTCCTTATATGTGTGAACATACTTGCCCAATAAAGCTTGGTTCTGATTCTCTCTTACATGAACATATGACTAGTCTGACTTAGCTAAAGCACATCATTTAAAAGGCGAGAACAGTTACACAGAGAACAGTTTGTATGACCCTGCAGATCTGACGCAGTGTGCTTAGTTTGTCACTGAGTTTGCATTGCCCATACCATGTTTTCACTACTGCATCTGGGAATTTGATGATTGTTGCCCGTTTGAAAGCAGCTGCAATGGTAGATTGAATTGGAACAGCTCTTTCTGAGTGCTGTTGGGGCAGGTAGCTTGACAATTAAATTACTGATTAACAAAACTAGCATGTTTAATATTGGACTGATTCTAGCGGTCATAATGTTTGTTTACAATGCCAATGGAAGTCATTTAATCCCACTATCGACGCTTCATATTACTGGAAATGTAAGAATGACCCTGGGCGGCTAGTATGGTAAAAAGGTCCCTGACGAGCACTATACCAGTATGAAGAGAGCAGCTAGAATCCAGCCCAGGTTTGGAAAAAGATGCTGACGTTTCATTAGGAATGGATAGATTAGTAATTGGTAAGGCAGTTCAGTGTTAAGCATTCAACAGGATTTTCCAAGTATTCATAGCACCTGCACATTTTGTAGTATCAGTGTGTTCTCATTTCAATTCAAATCAGTTCTAGATGTTTCTAAGACCAAGAAGGTTTTGCTGATTTAAGAATCACAGAAATGATTAATTCTATGTGTTACATTACAAGATAGAAAAACAAAACTGGGAGCCTGCTGGAAAAATAAATTAGCTTGTTTTAATAATAAATGAATAACTAAGTGTTTGGTTAATATAGTATAAGTGAATAGTGTTGATATGTATGTACACCAAACTGGTGCCTAGACTATCCCTAGTCTGAAGAGTCAGGGTCCTCTTTAATTGTTCCTGGCTTCTTAATGGAACTGCCATTTAAGGTAGAACGCCTTAGTTCCGCTAGCAAGAAAGCAGCAAGTCTCAGCTTCACCTTTTGTTCCACAACAATTTCCAAAACCAGGCCCAGATTAATTTAGCAGGGTTTGAGTTGGTGTACTTATGTTAGCATCAAGCTAACAAAGGTACTTTCGAAGACTTTGAAGCTTTGAGTCAGGATTTTGCACCAATATAGTTGAGTCTGACAAACACATCCACACCACTGTATGTCTTCGATCTACTTCCCTGTACAATAACATTTCAAGCAAAGACACAAACCTGGTGAAACACCATGACTATAGGCAGCCTAAGATTCCCTCTCGTCTCTGCAGATTTGTAGCAAGAGTCAGTCCTTGCACATGCATGTTTTAACAAAGTTGGCCAGTCAGTTAGTAAGCTAAAATGCCTCTTCAAGGCAACAAATAAAATTGTAGATTTAGTTTCCTAACAAAATTAGAATTGGTGCAATTACTGCCAGTAGTATTCATTTTGTAATGGCTTTCGAATGAGTAAAAAAAAAATGTCTGCAATATCATCAGGATCAGCAGGACTAATACAATAGCAGAACAGGTAGCAGTCCTGTTCCGAATCAACAGAATTAAATTCATAGCAATCAGAATCAGTACTATTACTGCTGCAACACTGAACCAGTAGACTTAAAGCTTTAACAGCATCAGCATCAATTCATTTTGTATCAGAATTACAATTAGTGCAACTTATAAGCGCCTCAGAGAAATCTTGTCACATCACATCATCCGGTGTGTTTGAGGTGGTAGTATCTTCAGGCTTCTGCAGATGGTGCAGCATGAGGATGAGAGGGATATAAATACCTGCATGGTGTTAGTGATGGGATTCATAGACCGAGAAGATGTGCAGTATGTCTCTTTCCATTTGTGGAAAATGGTTAAAGACTGATTAAAAGAAGTGATTGTATTTGGCCATAGTGTGAAGGACGTAGCTATACATGAAGGTGTATGGAAGTGTACAGTAATGCGTGTCATGCGACCAGCAGTGGCTAAAATCCCAGTCTACAGGAAACTCTCTTCAGAATTGTGCCGGGGAAGGCATCCATCAAATCTGACCCAACTGCACAATTCTTTGATACAAGAGTGTGTGAACACTGATGGAGCCTACATCCAGAAACTTGTGCAGTCCGTGCCAAATCCAATCCCAGCTGTTATTAAGGCTTAAGGAGGTATTACATGCTCTAACGTATGTTTTAGTCACAGCTTATCATAGCTGCCTAGCTAACTTAGTGGAATAAATGTTGTAACATTAAATGAATGTCATGACAGGAACATAACTACTAGAATAAATTTTGCAACAGCATCAGAATGAGTAGAATTACTGAAATTAAAATGGTGAATCAGTAGAATTAATATCATAACAGCATCAGAGTCAGCAGCATTAAGGTCGTAACAGCACTGGCTGCTGTTCTTGGTGCGCGATGCATGCTCTGGTTATCACAGAGATCCTGTATGGGTGTGTGATTATGACAGGCATGACGAACAGGACTGCAGCAGTGAACCACCACATGAACATCCCACACGCACAGCAAAAGGCGTGCCGCTCTGCTGACAACTGCAAGCTCAGCGTGTGCGTCTGTGTTTATGTACGGAGCGTTCAGAGCTAAAAGCCTAGCGTTCAAATCCTCCAACATGTTTTCAGCATTTTACTGCTGCATGAAAAGCTTTTAGCATGAAAGGCATCCACGAGTTTCAGCATGGTTTCACATTTCATACATTGCCTGACAGAAGAAAGGTGTGGTCAGTCTGTGCCCAGTCAGCATCCACACTGACACACATACAGAGTGAGGGTGGGGGAGTGTGCTGCTGCTGCAGTGCTGTATCATAGTAAAGCTTTCAGACACACCCAGACACACACATGAGCACGCTCTGCAGTCTGCCCAGACTGACAGCCACGCCCACATGTAAATATTTAACAGAAAAACCATCATCTACACGCTGGAACAGTACAGCAGTGCACTACAGAAGCAGGCTTTCAGTCATTTCTGCCATCACGGTTCTGCCATCAGTATATTCGTGTAGCCAGGATGAGCTGGAGCGCTTGTTTTTATTTATTTGTTTTATTTATGTATGTATATATATATATATATAAATAATAACAGCCTTAGCCTGTAGCTGTGTTCACAACGCTATCAGTAAGCGGTCAAACAAGACAAATGTGTGCCATTTTATCTCACTGATGCATTTAAAATCATTATTGTTTATTTATCTACTTATATCTAAACTAATAGGGAATTTGTGTAATCAGTCATCCTCCCAATGCTACAAAGTAAAATCAACTAATTGTGAAAGTCCTTATTCTATCATTGCTAGGGAGTTTAATCTATTAATCTTAAAACTCCTTATATGTTTGTTACCAACAAATTCAGTCAATTAACCATGAAAGTACTTTCACTAATTATGCTATAAAGTTCTTATTCTATAGCTGCTACAGACTTTAATCAATGAATCGTAAAGCTCCTTTTTCTATCATTGCTGGGAGTTTAATCAGTTAATAATAAAACTCCTTACTGTAAAATTTTATTAGTTTAATCAACTAATTGTGACAGTCAACCAACCAGTCATGAAAGTCCTTATTCTCTTACTGCTAGAGACTGTAATCCACTAATTGTGAAATTCCTTATTCTTTAACTGCTAGAGATCAGTTTAATCAACAGTCCTTATTCCACAGTTCCTGTAGGCTTTAATGGACTAATCGAAAAAAAGAACGTCCTTATTCTGTAATTTCTAGAGAGTTAAATCAACTAATCATGACAGACATTGTCCCATCGAAGCTAATTTATTTACCTGAGAAATTACGGCCCCTTTTCTCCTACAGTGTTACAGTGCAAGCCGTTGGGTCAGTTTCAGCTTCTGGTGGATTTTAAGTCAACTTTTCACTATTGGTTCTTCTTCATTACGTTGGTGCATCACTGATACAGCGTCTAAGCATTTGCACTGCTAAGTGGAGCAGGAAGAAAGATCTACAGTTATACTGTAATTAAACTGGTCAGCAAATCAGCTGCTCTGTTCAATAAAATATAGCTTAAAGAATCAACACGATGCTTCATGTTGATCAGTTACAGGATGTGAAGGGAGTGCATTGTTTTCTTAATAATGATGATGAATTAATGATCAGATCATCGGTGCAGATCCTGGTGCGAATTCACATTATCCAAACTATGATACAGGAACAAAATCAATTCTTTATAATTCATACGGATTATGAAACACCCCTTCATGGATCCTTCTAATTCCACACCCTTTTCCCAAAACGATATCAAAATGATTCCCAAAAAACGATTTACAAAATGATATCAGATTAGCACATAAATAGGATTTAAAAAAAATATATGTGCCTCCACCACCATATGTAACTCAAGCTCAATCAAAAATTAGTAATAGCCTTTTAATATCCTCCAGCCGCATTGTTGCTTTAATGCAGGGTAATCTTGACCTATTCTACTATGGCTAGAATCACTGACTTATCATGACAATCTTGACAAGCACGTTCCCTCTATTTAGCTGTCCTACAACAGACGTTCCAGGACTTTCAGGACTCGAGGCAGCATCCTGCATCAAAATGCTGCCGTCTCAGTGAGCTCAGTTGAGCTACCCACCTTCTGTATCATGAATATATACTCGTCAGATATAAATGTCACTCTGTTGCATCATTCCACTTTTCCTTAGGCCATTCCTTGCACGAACATTCCTTTTTCTCTCTCCTTCTTCTTCCAACATTATGAAAATGTCACCGTCTCTTCCTTCAGTAGAGGTTAATCCTCTGCAGTGTGTGGGAGTTCTGCTTTGAAGCTAGCACACTCAATTTCTCTTTCTGTCCCTCTCTCTCTCTCTCTCTCTCACTCTATCTTATTCTCTCTCTCTCTTTCTCTCTGTCACTATGGATCATTGAGTGTCCCGGGAGCTTTTCTCTGTTCCTCCTGGGATCCAAAGCTTTGACCCTCCTCAGCCAAACCTCCACAGACACCCACGCAGGCAACTGATTTCACTCCCAACGCCATGAGCCATTTGAGGACATATAAGTAAATCCTCAGTACAAACATGATAATACTACATATAGTAGTAGTAGCAATATCTGGTCCTTTCACAGTTACAATATTGAATCTGAGAAATACCTACCACATAAATAACTGTCATTAGCAATTTAACTGTGTCGTTTGTTCATTAATGCAACCTATTAAAGTGCACGAACAAACTGGGTAAATTGCTGGGTGAGCTGCAGTTTATCACAAATAATTACAATCAGGTAATTATGTGAAATTTGTGACAGACAACAATATGTACAAAATATAAAACTGCCCTGAAGGCATGGCTTCATATTCATATTCCAGCAGTTTACAAATACACACTGATGAACTCTCGCTGTATGGTTAAAGTTTGGCCTATATTATTCTAATAGGAATATTTGTGCTAGATCATGTAATTCACCCAGTCGTGGGCTGGAGGTTAGGGAACCAGCCTTGTGACCAGAGGGTTGACGGTTTAACTCCCTGAACTGACAGTAACGACTGAGGTGCCCTTGAGCAAGGCACCTAACCGCCCACCACTCCGGGTAAGTGTGCTCACTGCCCCCTAGTGTGTGTGTTTACTAGTGTATGTGGGTGTTTCACTTTACGGATGGGTTAAATGTGAAGACTAAATTTCCTCACTGTGGGATCAACAAGGGATTAAAATCTTAAATCTGATGTAAAACATCTGCGGTTGGTGAGGAAACCTGTAGACTGTACTATTCTCAATTTTTGTATTGCTCTATTTAACAAACGTCCTTTTTCTGGTTCTCCCTCACTCATGAATATCTGGCTTCTACCCAGCTTGCATATAGATTCATATAGAAACAAAAAAACTATATACATTGAGTCCTGGCACAACATGAAGGCTGGATGATGTGTCGCTTAGAAACCCAACAAGACACACGAGAAAATGGATTGTACAGAAAAACCCAGGCATGCCTGCCTAAGGAGAACAATGTGCAGAAATATTGTTTTTCCAGCCCAGTGCCAGTTCCGTTAGCGCAAAAGGGGACACTATTGGAACAACACATGAAGACAATCGGCTTTGAGAAGAAAGGAAAGAATCTGCAGTTGAAGGTCTTCATGGTGACAGCTTGCATCACAACACTTTGCATATTTCCTGATGGTCATATCACGCACCAGTTACAGATGTGCAACCATTTTAATGTACACCATGACTTCACTCCAATACCAGATACAAATTCATATATGACAAAACAGTCTACACTGTGATTCCAAAGCTACTCTGATAGAACAACAGGCCTAGGAGCCATATCCATATCCAATATCAGACAGTTACATTCATAGAGAGGTGAAAAAGAAGTGCACATGTGTAATCCTAAGCCCCACAGTCCACTGATCCAGCAATTTGAACAGACTGTCCATCCAGTCATCGCAGCAGTGTGTTACAGTCAATGCCTCACATCACCCAACACACATTCCTCATGCACTCTTACCATGCTAGACAGTCATGCCAACCATACAAACACAGTGCAAGTTTCATTAGAGCTCAATGGCAGCTTTTGGAACAAGACATGAAGACGGACATGAAGACAAAACTCAATTTTGGTTTTAAGAAGGATAGATTCTGCAAATGAAGGCCTTTATGGTAAGCCAACACATTTCCTTTTTTAAGGTATACGAAATGTTGGAACTGACTAGGGCTGCTAAAAAAACAATGTTCTAAAAGTTCCTAATTCATATGAATGAATCGGCCAATTCATGGACCTAAAGGTAGTGTGTAAATGTAAAGAGCTCTAACAATGAAATGTCTATTGTCATAAAATGGATATTTTTATGATTATCCTTCACATTAGGATAAAATGCTAAATGCTTTAGACCGACAACAGGCAAAGTATGGTAACCAATTCAGTTTAGAAGGAAAAGAAGAAAAACTATAAAGTAGCATATAATAGGACAATGTCATAACAGTGCTGATGTCTAATCAGCTACTAGTTACTGTGCAGTTTATGCTGTTACTGTACTCGGGTTGCTGTGGCGTGTAGTCTCTCTTTATCGGTCGGGGTATATTATAATGATAGAACATCGACATATTGCCCATTCCAACTTCATACTGGTGTAACAAGTGGCTTTGTCAGGGAACTCCAATAGTGATTAGGAGGATGAGGTTATGTCCTGTCCTGGAGGCCGGTGCTGAATGGAGTTACTGCTTTTTATCACAGTCCAATATCAAGCGGTGTTAGCAGAAGCACAGCATGAGGCTTTCTATTCTGTTCACACTAACACCCTTAACCCACACACACACTCACGCACCATACATATGCTGAACAACAGAAGTTTGGTGACACCTTTGTTGCAATGTTTCAGCTTCATTGATACTTTTTTCATGCCAAGTAAAACACCAACAGTCCTTTTTTAGAATATAATAACTAATGTTTAGGACACTCAGCTTCATGTTCATCATCATGGTTTTCTTCCAGAGAAGGCAGAACAACTTCATAGACAGAGAGCTTTAGTAAAAACTACATCCCAAAAATGTCGTGCCTCAAATGTAGTACAATTAATGTGGGGTTTAGCAGGGTAGTACTGTCACGATTACTGTCACTAATATTTACACGTGTGATACTGACAGACTGAAGCTGCTGAGTTAATGTATAAATTCAGCACACCCATTGCTGACACAGGCTTTCAGTTGTGCACACACTGCTTGTATGATCTTTGTAGAAAAGCACTGCCAATATATTGGGGCACTTGAAGCAGCAACACCTAGGCCTACGGTGGCCATGCCCAGTGCCAAGTGTTGGCAACAGGGCCAAAGTTTGGGCTGTGGACATGTGGAACTGGGCTCTCTGGTGCGATGGAATAGTATCCAATACATTTGGAATGGCTTAGAGTGATCAAGACCTAATTATTTAACAACAACAGCTGACCAACAACGGTCCTGTTGCTGAACACAATTAAAGTCCTAGCCGTCCCATAGAGGTAGAGACTGTTACTGCAGCAGGGCAAGGAAAAACTCCCCATTAATACCTGTGAACCTAGAAAAAATATTGGATGAGAAGGAATTTGAACTTTGTAGGGTATCTTAAGATACTGCAGACCATTCGTCATACGAATTTTGATCTGGCTGTTCAGGCCGAGTAGCATATGCCCAGCCTTTCAATACATATGTCCTAAATCGAAATTGAAAATGTCAGATGTGTTTTTGCTGTTCACACTGCCACACAGACATAAAAAAGCTCAGATCTGGGCCACTTTTAGGAACATTTACATCTCTATATCAGACCCAGGTGTTCATTATGACATACAGGGGTTGGACAATGAAACTGAAACACCTGGTTTTAGACCACAATCATTTATTAGTATGGTGTAGGGCCTCCTTTTGTGACCAATACAGCGTCAGTTCGCCTTGGGAATGACATATACAAGTCCTGCACAGTGGTCAGAGGGATTTTAAGCCATTCTTCTTGCAGGATAGTGGCCAGGTCACTACGTGATGCTGGTGGAGGTTCGTCCTTCTTGGTGGTATGCTGACATTACCCTGGATACCGTGGCTCTTGATACATTACAAAGACTTGCTGTCTTGGTCACAGATGCACCATCAAGACGTGCACCAACAATCTGTCCTCTTTTGAACTCTGGTATGTCACCCATAATGCTGTGTGCAGTGCAATATGTTGAGCAGAACTGTGCTCCTACCTGCTAACTGAACCTTCACACTCTGCTCTTACTGGTGCAATGTGCAATTAATGAAGATTGGCCACCAGGCTGGTCCAATTTAGCCATGAGACCTCCCACACTAAAATGACAGGTGTTTCAGTTTCATTGTCCAACCCCTGTACATCAAGCACTCTGGATCAGGAGATCCTGAAATCCGCATTGTACAGTCATAATCTCCCCATATGCTATATCACACTGTGGAATTATGGGTATCTGGGGGCGGATGCTTCAGAGAGGTGATAAAGCTGCTGACTGACACTATACTGCTGTGTATCACCCATGCAACCACTGAATCACAATCTCACCACACTCCGATAAGACTGAACCTAGGGTGTCTGCGCTTGCTCAAACCTACCATCAGGATAAAGCATGGCATGGGAATCTCTCTTCTCATGCTTTAGTTTAATCAGCTTAGTCATTCTAAAGTTTCCTTCAGATGTAATGCTAATATGGCTAGCAATGAATGGAACAGAATGTGGATTATTTAGCAATCCAACACCAGTGCTACTACTGCTATCGGATACTGCTACTCATGAGGATGTTAATCATGTTCGACAGCTGTTAGACGTGATAGGATATGAGTTCGTGTAGCCCGATCTACACAAAAACATACCAACCATGCTTTTAGAAACATGGACTCTTTACTTCTACACTACGCCAAAGAGGTACCACACAAGTCCTGCTGTGTCTCCACTGAAAACCCAGAAAGCACAACATACACACATTCATAATATGAATCGCGTACTAGAAAAACGATGGCATTCATTATTTACCAATGGGAGAAAGCTATTAGAGGCATCTCTGTACTGGTGCAAGGTTATTCTGCACATCATATTAGTGAGCAAGTCAAGCATATTTCCTGAAGGTCAGATCATGCACCAGTCACAGACAGGCACACGCGAAAAACCCTTTAAATGTACAACATGACTGTACTCTCCATTAACAGATACAAATTCACTATACTGTGATCCAGTCTATATGGTGAAATCAAAATAGTGATTCCATAGCTACTCTGATAGAATAACAGTCCACAGAGACAGTTCATAGCCACATACTATCTAATATTACATTCATAGAGAGGTGAAAGAGAAGTGCATAGTGCAATGCTAAGCCCCACTGTCCACTGATCCAGCAGTCTGAACAGATTTTTCATTCAGTCATTGCAGCGGCATGTTGCAGGCAATGATTCACACCACCCAACACACATTCTTCATGCACTCTTCCCATGCTGGAGGGTCACACCAACCATACAAACACAACACAGAACCCCCACCACAGTTCACACAGCTCCATTCAGACGCATTGAGACACACGGGCCAAGCCTAACTGTTCTCTAAAAGACATTTTAAATCAGCACTTACAGGCACTAGGCACTCCACGTCCTCCTCCACTGCCATTTCCCTCTGCAGTTCAGAGTGAAACCCGAGTATTCAATTATCTAGCCCTTGGACCCGGGCTAGTGCAGAGGGGGCATTATGTCAGAGCTAAAAATACCTGGCCGAACAAGGGAAGGCACAATCGCGAATCACTGCATTCAGAGCAAGGGACGCTCTGCTCCCCGTCCCGCCACAGAGGCACCTTCACGGCTCTCACCTCACCCCTCTGCCTTTGCTGTCAGCAACAGTGCAGCAGGATGCTTAGCTCAGCTAGCTTCATCCCAGCTTGGCTAGCACTGCTGTAGCTCTGCTAGCTTCTCCTCAGCTGATTTACCCGGCTCCCATGCACTTACCATATTTGTAGGCGCTATCAGTGTCCGTCCTGGCCGAGTGTAACCATGATCTGCTGGTGACCGAAATAGCAGCAGTGAGAGGCAGCAGATGATGTGCGCAGGCCCTGGGCAGCGGCAGGCCTCGCAGGCTGGAATCTGTCCTGTACGAGACTTATTGTCAACCTGCTTATCAGCTCTTTTCAATCCACCCCCCACCCCCCCACAACACTCCCTCTCTATGCCACAATGCCCCGGCAGAGGCAGGCTCAGATCAACCGGCTGTTACTGTTAGGAGCCAGTCAGCCATGAGGAAGAGTAGCAGGCCAGCTTTAGCAGGGATTTGGGGGCATTTCCCTGGGTATTAACGGCACGTCCAGCAGGCAGCTATGTCGCCCTGTCTCTGGCCTAGCCCATACCAGTCCATCTCTCTCTCTGGAAAGCTGCAGCAGTATCTGACTGCCTCAATAACATGACTACCACCACCCCTCTCCAGGCTCACACACAGTGCCATTTACTCCAACCCCCTCATACATTCTCAGTCGGCAGTTTAATTAATTGAATCAATGCGGCCAACGGTAATTCGTTCTGGATTCCAAAATGACCTCAGCTACTCAATTCCAG